>JAJPUD010000265.1:724440-741775 GCA_023553655.1 Myrmecobius fasciatus | reverse complement strand
CAGCTAGGGAATGTTAAGTGTCTGAGACCAGATTTGAACTCGGGTCCTCCTGACTTCAGGGCTGGTGCTCTATCCACTGCGCCACCTAGCTGCCCTTGAAAATAGAGTTTTTAAACAGCAATTTAGTGGTTTCTTAGAAAGGCTAAGCTCTTTATCAAGCAGTCAAAAATTGCCTCAATCTCCATCCATATAAAACCTCAAAATAACTATTCTGTGAAAAATGGAAAGTTTATTTTAGTAATCTGTTAAAAGTAACCAAATATTTTGCTGAAAAAAGTAGAATAAGATGATCCAAAATTGCAAATTATTTAAAATTCATATGACAAAGAGGATTCTGGGAAGATGGTAGAGTAGGCCAGAAAATTCCAAACTTTCCAGACTTCCCCACCACAAACTAAACTTTTGTCACAAGATGAACATGGAGCAGCTAAAAACAAACAGGAGTTGGAGCAGAACAATAGTCTTCCTGAGAATTGGAGGAGTTAGAAAAAAGATACCAGGACAGAGCTTTGGCCTATGTGAATCATAAATACCTCCAGGATAAATTCCACTGAAAACAGCAAGAGGTAAGCCCTGGGACTAGCTGAGTTGGGAAGTAGCCTCAGTCCCAGCCATAGGAATTTTAATCTTCTAGACAGTGTGGGCAGTAAGACACCTGAGTCTGGGAAGACTCAGCAAAGGGACCTTTGCTACAGAATAACAAGTCCAGCTATGCTGCTGAGACGTCACCTTGGGCAAGAAAAAGTGAGTGCAGAAGCAGTAGGGCAAGGACATTGCTGACTGTGAGGACTTACGGGAGAGTGGAGTTCTCAGTTTGGGATTCCGTCCAGAGAGAAGAAGAAGGAATACTGGAGGCCAGGCATGACAAGCTCTATACTAACAAGTTCTTATATTTAAAAAAAAAAAAAAAAAAAAGATTCATCTTCAAGGAGGATACTGAAATTTAAAAAGCCTCTCTTACCCCAAAGAGTAACATTAAATATTTAGCTGCTCAAAAAGAATTCAAAGAACTTACCCCCCCAAAAAAAATCCCAAAGTCAAATGTGACTAAGAAAACACAGAAAACAAAGAAAAAAGAAAAATCCAAGAAAAAGGAGATCCAGAGTCTAAAGGGAAAAAAATGACTCTGAAAACTGGAACAGGATTGTACACAGTAACAAAAAGATTATGGGATAATAATGTGATGGACTTGGCTCTTTTCAACAATGAAGTGATTCAAGGAAATGCCAATAGACTTGTGATAGAAAATGCCATCTACATACATTAGAGGACTATGCAGAAAGGCTGGTAGGTTCTGAAATCCTACTCACATTGGGAATGGGTTAAAGAGGAAACAATATATACCAGAATGGTATAAAACCTTCCAAAAATCATAAAGACAGGGAGGAAATAGGATATGATAGGGCAGAGAAGGGTATAAATTAAGAGGAGTGGGATATGGTATGTAGATTATGGGAATGGGATAAATAGGAAAGAAAAAGGTGGAAGAAGAAGATAAGGGAGGGATCCTTGGGGCAGAGGAGGTTAAGTAATAGCAAGAAAAGTTAACAGGTAGAAGTAAAGCAGAAGAGTTAGCAGGGATAGGAAATAGATATGAACAATGACAATGATCAAGAGGATTTATTAGGAAAAAAAGGGGTAGTAATCATTGATGCCAAAGTCTAAAATGATTTAATCAAAAGAGACAAACCTACATTATATATCAACTGTGTCAACATTTTGGATGTATATATACACATACATACATCTACATAAACATAGCTGTGCTTAATATATCCATATAGTCTGCTGAGATGGGGGTGGGAGGAGGAGGAATTAAAAGAATAAAGTGAAAAGTGCAGAGCACAGAAAAGATCTATAAGGAAACAAAGAAAAGATAGACAGTTCTGAATTTGTCTTCTATTACTATATGTGCTTCTTTTGAAATAAAAATTGTTACATAAATCCTCACGTTATGCTGTGCACATTTTTTAACTTTTTAATTTTTTATCTATTTTGTATTTAAATATATTAAAAAAATAAGAAAATAAAATTCAGATGAAATTCAAATAAACTTATTCTAGAAATCCTGTGACTATTAGATGTTGGGTGAGAAAAATAAATATTACCCTTTTGCTAGACTATGACCTATTTTTTTTTTTTAAATAAGATATGTTAAAAATATACATTAAGGCTGCTATGGTAAAAGCAAACTAGAACTTTTCCAAGAAATAAACTTGTTTTTCTTCACTGTAACTTTCATACTTTTTAAAATCTAATGTTTATAAAAACTAATAAAGGAAATAAGTAAAAAAAGTCAATGTAACAATCATTAAATCTGATCAGTATCTAATTTCCATCTGTTTCTATTATTCATAATAAATACTCTATTTAGAAGATGGAAGGTGGGGCATCTAGGTGGCACAGTAGATAGAGGACTAGTCCTGAAGTCAGGAAGACCTGAGTTCAAATCTGGTCTCAGACACCTAGCTGTGTGACCCTGGGCAAGTCACTTAACCCCAATTGTCTCAGCATTAAAAAATAAAAAATAGAAGACAGAAGGCAGGACAATCTAGGTTTAAGCCCAGAAGAACACCCTTTGCTAATTAGGAAGATTCTATGGCCTTTCTCCCACTCAGTTTTGCCAGACCCAAGGCATGGTGACCCAAGCCCACTGCCTTTCTTGGTCAAGTAACAACAACCTCTAGGAGGTTGTAAACATTCTTGTTTATCTCCCATTCTCTACTACTTTTATGGCTTCCACCTTCTGTTCTGCTTATGCCATTTAATGCTGATCACCCAGAAGCAATATATCCCTAATTTCTACATTTCACTCTCTCATCCCTCTATATCTCAATTTACTCTATTCATGTCTCAATGGGTATCCAATTCATATAAAATAACATAGAAATGCTATTTTTTTAGGGTTTTAGTATTCAAGCAAGAAAAAAAGTGTCTAAGACTAAAGTATAGTCAAAAGTACTGGTTCTAATATAAGCTGACCATTTCTACTGCCTCCCACCATTGAGCTTAAGTTTTATGTTTTCACTAATATACCATCTGGGATATTAAATATAACTTGAATAATGACTAAACAAAATATAATTACTATACTTAATTTCACCTGATATTTACTTAGTACCAAAAAGCAATAGGCTAGGCACCACTAATGCAAATTTATTCTATACCTGTTAGTAATTTACATTCTAACAAAATCATTTCTTTTCATTATTTTCTTTTTTATTTTATTTATTTATTTGTTTTTTTCCTCAGGTAATTGGGGTTATGTGACTTGCCCAGGGTCAAACAGCTAGGAAGTGTTAAGTGTCAGACCAGATTTGAACTCGGGTCCTTCTGACTTCAAGGCTGGAGCTCTATCCACTGCGCCACCTAGCTGCCCCTCTTTTTTTTTTTAATAGGAAATTTTTTTTAAAAAGGAAAAGGAATTAATGTCAAAAGTATTAAAAATCAATTCTGATGCTTTTAACAGTTGGCCATTTTTCTACCTCTTTTAATCCTAAAAGAATGCCTGGAGATATTTTTTGATAACATTTAATTATAAAAGGAAAAAATGACAATTTATGCAAATTAAGGGAAAGTTTCATCCATAGGTAAAAGGAAAAGTGAAGAGTTGATATAAAATCCAGAAATATAAAGAATGAATGGCATCTCCATTAAAGATTCTTTAAAGAAAGGATTCTTTAAAGCAAATTCAAATTTATTCCATAAAATATAAATTAATAATTACTTGCTGTCTAGGGGAGGGGATGAGACTAAGAAAGGGGAAAAAATTAGAACATAAAATTTTGAAAGGGTGAATGTTAACCATGTGCATGGATAACTGAAAATTATCCATGTATATATTTTGAAAATAAAAAGCTTTAATTAAAAATATAAATTAATAAATAATACAGCTGTCAACACGCACTTATTCATTCACTTTTAATAAGTATTTTTTTGCACTCTTTTCTCACATTTCTCTCCCCCATCCCTCCCACCCTTCTATTTGTTTCTATTCATTTAAAGGCGAACAGGACTATAGAGGTTTTCAAACTTGTCTTAAAATATTTTAAAGGAGTGTTCTGTATTTTAGTCCCCAAGACCCTTTCCTTATACAAGGAGGGGTCATCCCTTCTCTAGTCCAAGCATGTAATAAATACTGAGTTGATTTCCCTCTACAAAAATTTTGTATGTCATTTGATGAATGATTTAGTCTATATGTTAACAACCCAATTAACATTATATTTTATAACTTTTACATTTGATTAATCAAAAAGAATCAAATGAATCAAAGACCAAATCCACTTCTAGGATTTGTCAGCATTTTTTGGGTAGTGAAGCCTTAATATTTTTTTTCAATTAAAATCTCTTTTGACTTAAGGCTGGGTCTGAAAGTAAATCTAACTTTTAGTTCTTCCTGGCTAGTAGGATTAAATAGGAATAATTTATGGGTCTTTTTTTTTTTTTTGGTTAGTTGTAGGGGGAGGTAATAATAGAAAAGCCAATCTAGCTCCACTTAAGCCCCTAAAACTCCTACTCCTGGCATCCTCTGGGTGGAAACAGTAGTGTCCACCATGCCAACTTTTTTCAAAGTTTCAGGGCCACTCAAGAACTAATTCATTTTCTTCTTCACAATCTCAACTCAAATCTTTCCCTCTCCCCACCCCACTCACTCAGATATAAAAATTATTTTTATGGATATTTGAAATAATTGTAAGATCTATCTAACATTATTCTTGAACATTCAAGAAGGGACTTTACAATTCCTTTAACATCTTTTACCGGTAATTAAGAAGGTTCTAAGAAAGGACATATGGAGTTGAGCTATCAACAAAATTTACACTGTTTTTATGAACTGTTATGTACCTGTCACTGACAAGCACCACTGCCATTACAAGACTTTTTGAAAAGCTAAGATCTGCTCTGCTATTCTGATACGTTTCTAGATTTTCATAAGCCTAAAGATCAAGCAAAAAAATTTAGTAGACCTCAAAAAAAAGCAGGGAAAAGATAAATACCTGTACTTATCTACTGTTTTCTTCACATCCACTTTAACTGTAAGCAGTTTTCTCTTCAGACTGGCATTTGAAGATTTCCTATCTGGAAGTCTATGGCTTGTACCATGCTGGCTACTGGAAGAATCTTGATCTTTTTTCAAATCAGTTTCTTTCTTTACTCTTTCCTTCAGTTTGTTACTAAAGAGTCTCATATCAATATCATTTTTATAAGGATTAATACAGGCACCACAAGCCTTCTTAGGATATTTTAAAGAATCAACATTCCCTTTCTCAGTCTCTCTCATTCTTCCACTACTAAAACAATCTAACTCTCTATTTAGAGAGTCCTTTGGAGAACTGTATTTTCTATCTTCTTCCTTGGAATATTTCTGTGTTCTTCCATTAGAAAAGGACTGTTCCTCATCTGAGTGCTTATAATGTTTGTGTCGATAGCTATAGGAGATCTTTGCCAATGAATTCTCTTCTATGTACTCCCTTTCTGCAGATCGATAGATTTGGGGTTCAATGCTCCTTTGGCCTTTCTTCTCTTGGTAAGATGGGAAAGAGTGTTCTGGCTTCCATTTAGGATTCCTGGATGGCTCTCTGTTTTCATATCTTTCCATGTCTTTAGTTCTTTTTGATGTATGTCCATATTCTCTGAAATCACCATCCTCAGGATACCTGTGTTGACATAAAGCAATTTACACTTGCACTAGAGAGAAGAAAGTGAGAATTTATATGTGTAGAACGCTGTACAGAATGGCCTTAAAAGCAGAATGCAGAAGTTACCTTATAATCCACAAGCCTGTGCAGAGAGGCACAAAGTAGTTAAAGAAAAATTACATCCTTTCAAAAAATATTCTAGCCATCAACAAGATTTACCTTAAAGATAAATACTTCAGAACTCCCAAAAACCCATAACAAAATTACAATTTAAAAAAAATGTTTTAGACAAAAGACTTTTTCAAAATAGTTCTCTTCAACTATAATGTAAAAAGCTATTTTTCGCTGGAAGCATTACACTACATTACCCAGGTTTAATGTTTTCCTGTACCTCTTCTGAAAAGAGCTCCTTGTCACAAGTTCTTCAGGACCTCTATGAGGTGATTGAGCATATTTGTCTTCCTGTATCTTCTGGAATCTCAGCTCATCTTCATGCCACTTTCCTTCAAATTTAAAAGAGTCTGCTGATCTATGAAAATGTTTCACTTCTTTTCCAATTCCAGTAAATCTGGCATCATCAAGCACGTACCTTCCTGCAACTTTCTGTGAAGAATAATGCCATTCATGTTCTTTGTAGGGTAGTGTATCTAAGTATTTGGGAATATAATGAAATTTTCGACTACTATCGCCCCTTTCTGGTGAATATCCCTGGTGAGGCTTATAACTGTAAGCATCTTCTAAACAATTCCTCCTTACACTTGGGGAAGGGGACCTGTGTTCATAAACTCTGTGATGTACACTCCCATGAGAGGAAATCCTTGGATCATTTTGTTCATATTTCTCACTGTCCATTCTCCAAGGCACGGTCCGTTTGGGATCCTTCCTGAACCCCTTATATTCATAGTCATAATTGCCATGGGGATATCTCTGTCTATAGTGTTCAGTATTCCTAAATTCTGGTGATAAAGACCTGTATTTAAAAACAAAAACAGAAAAGGTGATTCTATTTTAAGAGAATTAAAACTTTCCAAGTTTTTAACTCTTCCATAAGCATTTGAAATCAACCCTGTGAGGACGATTTCAGAGAGGCCTGGAGGGACTTGCATGAACTGATGCTGAGTGAAACGAGCAGAACCAGGAGATCATCATACACAGCAACAACAGTATTACATGATGATCAATTCTAATGGACATGACTCTCTGCAACAAAGAATTGTCTCAAACCAGTTCTAATTGTTTACTGAAGAAAACCATATACACCCAGAGAGAGGGAAATGAAATATGGACCACAACGTAACGTTTTCATGATCTCTATTGACATTTGCTTGCATTGTGTTGCCTTTCTCTGATTCTTTTTTTTTTCTTGTAGATAGGATTTTTCTTGCATAACTTCTCAAGCATTTCAACATTATTAACATGTAGTGGACTTCCTGCTATCTAGGGGAGGGGAGGAGACGGGGGTAAAATTTGTAATGGAAAGCTTTGTAAAGATCAATGTTTGGGAACTACCCATACATATGTTATACAAATATAAAGCTTTAATAAAAATAAAAAAAAAAAAAGAAATCAACCCCGTGAATTTAAAAAACTACTACAGACAAAGCTAAGGATTTCCAAGTTAGAATTTATAATTTACTGATTATGCTCCCAACCTTCCCAAATTCCATAAAAAAATACACATATCCAACAGGCACTTTTTTGCTAGTGGTGATTATGCCAGAAATTTAGATAAGCAAATATTGAGTACTCATATTCACATATATACACAAAAATATATTTTTTATTTATTCAGGTTATAACCTACATAAGGCCACTCCTCTAAGTAACCTAATACATTCAAAAAGACAGGTAAGAATTTTTTTGTAGCCGGTTTTTTAAAAAGCTTCTACGTTAAGGCAAAGCCTTCCTATAAATTTTATCTCTAACTAATTTCCTTTTTCTCAAGTTTTGTTAACACTATGCCTCAAAACTCTATCTTGATAAATTTGTTTTCTATTTTTAAATAAGACTTCCAGTGAACAGAAATTTTCTCTCTTCAACTCTGAGTCCTTATTAAGTATGTTATTTGTGAATGTTAGGATCAAGTGGAAAGGGAAATTGATTTTAAAATACTCAAGATAGTAAGATTAGAGAGCTAACAAAGTGAGCATATTCACAGAACCTACTTAAAAAAAGTATCCATAAATTTCTATGGTCAGGGTAAGAAAAGAGTTCTATAAGAATTGATAACTATATCAATTACTATGAAGATGGGATTCTTGAACTGACTGAAAAATTAGACACAATCATTTCTCAGAATACCTCCTATTTTGAAAGCTGTACCTTTCCCCAAAGACAGACACCTTTATATGTATTTTTGGATATAGCCAATATAGAAACTTATTATTCTTTACTTGGCATGTTATTAAGGATTTTTTCATTTCTTCACCTACTCCTTCCCACAGTGGTGATGAGAGAATTTCTTTGTCAAATAAAAATAATTAAGTTCAAAAAAATTTGACATTTAGTGAGCACTAAAAATTTTCTAAGAAAAGTCAAAAGGCCACAATGGAAAGGATACTGGGTTCAGTTCCAGCTTTCAGACAACGCTAGTTGTGACTATTGCAAAGTCACTTAATTGCCCTAAGTCTGATTCCTAAACCGTACAATGAAGGTGTTGAACAAAGTCATGTTTAAAATCTTTTCTAACTCTAACATTATTGTGTTTTCTTTCTCTTTAGTGGTGCTCCCTTCCACAGGAAGAAACTTGCTCTAAATTTCAAAATAGTAACTGTTTTAACTGATGTCAGCAGTTCATACAGAGAAAACTGGCTATTAACTTAATCAAAATTCTTAGACTCCTCTCCTTTATATTCTTCCACAATACTTAACTATAAAAAGGACTCCTCTTAAAATTAAGTATTCTGTAAAGTGAATTTCTATTTCCTACAGATAGCCCATAGTAATGGGGCTCACTTGACCTAAGTTATGAAATCTCTCTATATACTGCAAAACTACAAAAATTCATTCATTTCAATGTTTTTGGTGATTTTCCTAAAGCACAGGTCATTACTTGCCCCTTCAAAAACTCCACCCCTATTATCTATAAAATCAAATATTAAATCATGTTTTGTTTTTTAGAGTCTTCAGAAGCAGTCTGCTTTGTCTTTCCAGGCTTCTTACCATCCTTCCACATAAACTCCAATCCAGCAACACTGGTCTTCCTATCCTAATGGTGATTCTCACAAAATATTTCAACAGCCTTAGGCCTTTTCAAAGACTAAATACTATGTATAGAATGATCTCCCTTCTTCAACTATCTCTTGCTTCCCTCAAGTATCAGCTCTAATCCTATCTTCTACAAGAGGCCATTTCCAGGACCCCTCCCTTCATATTATAGCCTTCCCTTTGAGATTACCTCCAATTAAGATAGTTATTTATCTGGTATCTATAGTTGTTTGCAAGTTATTTCCCTCATTAAAGGAGCCAGTTATCCCAGGGGAGGAAATAAGAGCTGAAAAAGAGTTCACACATAGTTAAGATAGTAAAGCCAGAATTTTAACTCAGGCTTCTAGTTCCAAACACTTTTCACTCTTTGCCAATTCAAATTTCCCAGTCCATTTTTGTTTTTTTTTTTTTAAACAAAGAAAGCAAAGAAACACTACAGAATTTTAAACAATTCAACAATACACATTACACATTTTTCTTCCTTTCCCCCATGGTGTTCATAGCACTTTTCACTTTTTTTTAATAAAGAAGGAAACATTTACCTCTGTTTCCACCTAGGTGATCTGGACCGTGATCTTGCCATCTTTTGACATGTGTACCATGATCCACTTTTTAAACTGCAAAAAAAAATAAAAAATAAAAAAAAAATAATCAGTAAGATCCAAAGACAATGGATTATATCTGGTAAAAATAAAATGGCTGCCAACCACTATTTAAAAGTACAGCTGAAAATTATCTCAGATCATCTAGTCCAATCAATACTTTCTTTGTACACATTACAAAAATAAAATCCCCAGATAAGTGAATTCCCCTGACATAGAGGTGTTAAGTCTCCAGAATTACAAAACTTCAAAGTTAGAACAGACTTTCACCCGGAATGTGTGCTTTGAAACTATTTCTGAATAAATGGTTTCCTTTGAAATCCTATATGTTTCATTATTTTGTTTTGTGAATCTAAAAACATTATTAAAAAGGAGTCTGTATACAACATACAACTATAAAAGCAATCCATGATAGAAATAAAGTCAAGATTCCCTTATCTACTCCCACATGACATGAAAAGAAATAGCAATCCTTTCTCCTCATCCTTACTTTCCTGGGGTACAGGGTTTCCTGTGGAAAATAAGTAACATTAATCAGTACTACAGAACTACAATATTATACTCTATCTATAGTACTTCAGTCATGAAAAAAATTTTCATTAAAAAAAAAAAAAACACCACCAAAATGATTGGGGCAGCTAAGTGGCTTAATGGATAGAGTAACCAACCCTGAAGTTAGGAGGACCTGAGTTCAAATCAGGCCTCAGACCCTTAATATTTCCTAGCTGTGTGACCCAAGGCAAATCACTTAACCCCAATTGCCTCAGCAAAAACAAAAGTAAAAAACAATGAACTCCAAAATTGGCAAATTAGAATCCCAGCTTCTATACACAAAGTTTTCCTTTCCTATTCTTAGGTTAACAATTTAAAAATACAAAACACAAAAAGAATTGCATCCTGATTTTTCACCAAAGTGCTTCAAATAAGGAGAACAATATTTTTATCTTTTCCACTTTATTTCCAAGATAAAGTTGCTATTTTTCCCTACCAAAAAACTACATTTTCAATTTAATAAACTAAAGCATTCTCAGAACTCATTCTTCTACATCTTATAAAGAGTTCAAAAGCTAGACTGAAGAAAAACAACACCTAGGAGACAATAAATAACTAATTGTAGTACTTGTAGAAAATGAGAGTTGAGAAAAGATCATTTCCCATCTTCTCCCATGAGAATCCCTGCTACAATAGCAAATCTCAAACTACAAAGCAAAATTGTGGAAAAGATTTAGTACTAGTTATAAAAAGATATCAAGATCAACCTAGATGGGATTAGTACAGTTGTACACTGGACTACTCCCAAAACTACTAAACCAAATCCCAATCAGGAACTTGGGAGGGGGGGGGGGGGGAAAGAAGGGGGAGAATTACAGTGATTTATATTCTAGTCTAAATTGGCAGAGATAGGCACTGAGGTCTGAGGACATTGAAGATTGGGTCTACTCAATAGTGCACTATGCAGCCATTTAATAAATGGGACTGAAGAAGGTTTTACCCATAACTACACACCCAAGATTCAGATCTGGCAGAGGGGGGTGGTCTGTCTAGGGAGCAAGACCAAGTGTCAACTGACAAATGTCAATCATTCCCAACTGCTGGATTATATATTCCATGCAGGATGAGGAAGAAACCCTTAAGAAAGGGTGGTGATGCAAGGCAAAGGGAGTTACATGCCAGCTGGAGGCTGTGTAACAAGTAAGATGAAAGTACAGTCAGTTCTGCTACATGCAAATCTGTTCCAACATGACTGATATATTAGGGAACAATTTAAGTATAACATGAATTCTCTATTTCCATATATGATTTTATCAGGTAGAAAACTTAGCCAAACTGAGTACAAACTACCTCAGTTCACCATGTATTTATCTTGCAAAGTTGGATTCCACCACACATCACAAAAACTCATAAGCTGCAACCATTACCAATTAATGGTTTTCAGGGTAAAATTATTAGACGTAGTTATTGTTTATTCTTTGGTGCAGCAGAGAAAGGCTAACTCATCTCCAAGGAGTCCACCCTATTCCACTTTTTGAACAAGCTCTTCCCTTCTCAGGGTTGTTGCCCATCACAACGTGGCCCACTCAACCCAAGTGACTAGACTTGCCAACTCAAAACTGAGTTGCAGGCAGAATAGCAGAAACCCTAGGTTGCAGACACTTAACTACTTACTGTAGAATTCATGTATTTTGTAAACCACCTAACAGTTATAAAATTGTGCTATACTGATTTTATAAGCTTCCCAACTTTTTTTTTTTTGCTTTTTGCTGAGGCAATTGGGGTTAAGTGACTTGCCCAGGGTCACACAGCTAGGGAATGTTAAGTGTCTGAGACCAGATTTGAACTCAAGTCCCCCTGACTTCAGGGCTGGTGCTCTATCTACTGCGCCACCTAGTTGCCCCACAACTTTTTAATGTGTCACTGACAGAAGTATTTTTAGTGTTGCACTCGATTCCCTTTTTCTCATTAGCCATAGAGTTTTTATAGGGTAATTTTGCACATTACAGTGGTTTTTAGAATAGCATATGTCACATGATAGTAGAATTCTAAAGTGTACTAAGTGTACTTAGTACTAAAAAGTACTAAAAGTACTAAAAAAAAAAAAAAAAGTACTAAAGTGAGCAGCAGCTATGTGACTCGAACATTGTGAAAAGAGTAGGGTTCCAGAATCAGCCCCCCACTCAGAAGCCTATGGCAGAAAAATGAGGGTAGAAAGCATAAACCAAAGGAGAATGTATATTTCTGTTACTCTCAAAGTTTTCAATCTAATTCATAGTTGCTAAGTCAAAAAGCAATCTATGGAGCTCCAACAGAAACAAATCCATAATTGTATTGCTAAGACACAAATGTAAGACAAGAACTTCGCTGATTTATAGAACAGACTGTTTCTGAAACTCAGAAATCTTCAAGATTCCTTAGCCTGACCTGGGGAAAGAAGCAGCAGAACCCAACAAGCTACACCATAGGATCAGACGTGGTTCAGATATTGTTTTCTTAAGTGTGTGATTAAGCCCTACTACAAAATCCAAAGTCAGGAAGGATGGGAAAAAAAAAATAAACAAACAAAAAAATCATCTTAAAGACCCAAAAAAGTGATACAGATGTTCAAAAAACAAACTTACAAGAAGAAAATGCTTCTAAAATATCTACAAGCAAAGCTTCAAACAAAAATCCTAATACAAGCAAAGAATACCTACAAGGAAGAATATAAAAAGAAGCTAAATTTTTTTACAAATTAGAGAGCTAGACAAAACAACTCAGAAAGAAATGAAAGCTATATGAGAAACACTATCAAGAAAATAAGAGATTGGCATTAAGAAGTACAAAGCCTTACTTAAACAATAGACTTTTTGAAGATTAGATTGGACCAAACAGAATGACTCTATGAAACAAGAAATACTAAAACAAAGTCAAAAGACTGTAAATAATAGATGTGTAAGACATCTCATATAAAAACTGGAAATGAAGGAGAAGTAATATAAGAATCATTGGACTACCTAAAACCCAAGACCAAAATAAGAGTGTAGACACATTGTAAGAAATCATAAAAAATCACCCAGATTTCTTAGAAGCAGAAAAATAGAAAGAACCTCCTAAAAAAAAAAAAATCACAGAAGCTATATTGTTAAATTCCAGACACAGCAAAGTTAAAATTTAGCAGCCATTACTACAAGCAAGCTGAGAAAAACATTTTGGAGAGCAAAATTTATCCAACAAAACTAAGCACATAACCTTAGAGAGGAAAAAAAGAACCTTCAGTGAAAAGATCAGAGCTGCACAGAAACTCTGAAATATAAACACAAATATCAAAAGGAACATTAAACAAGATTTATCAGAACCCTATTACCATCAAGATTAATGAAGAGAAACAAAGGGTCTGGGAAGTTTTAGGGTTGTTTTTTAAAAATGTTTTCATGATCTCAAAATAATAATAATAATAATGATAGATGAAATTTATAGATTGCTTAGTATAAGCCAGGCACAGTGCTAAGCACTTTAGAATTACTATCTTCTTTTTTTTTTTTATTTATTTATAGAAGCATTTTTTTTAAGCTTTTTATTTGTATAACATATGTATGGGTAGTTCCCCAACCTTGATCTTTACAAAGCTTTCCAATACAAATTTTACCCCCAGTCCCCTCCCCTCCCCCAGATGGCAGGAAGTCCACTACATGTTAATAATGTTGAAATGCTTGAGAAGTTATGCAAGAAAAATCCTATCTACAAGAAAAAAAAAAGAATCAGAGAAAGGCAACACAATGCAAGCAAATGTCAATAGAGATCATGAAAATGTTACGTTGTGGCCCATATTTCATGTCCCTCTTTCTGGGTGTATATGGTTTTCTTCAGTGAACAAATGGAACTGGTTTGAGGCAATTCTTTATTGCAGAGAGCCATGTCCATCAGAATTGATCATCATGTAATACTGTTGTTGCTGTGCCTGATGATCTCCTGGTTCTGCTCGTTTCACTCAGCATCAGTTCATGCAAGTCTCTCCAGGCCTCTCTGAAATCGTCCTGCTGGTCGTTTCTTACAGAACAATAATATTCCATAACATAGAATTACTATCTTCACTGATCCTTACAACTTACCCTAGGAAGTAGGTGCTATTATTATCCCCATTGTACGGATGTGGAAACTTGCTCAGCATCTTAGATCTCAAAAATGTTTGAGGCTAATTTTAAACTCAGGCGTTTCTGACTCCAGGCGTTAAGAGTCAACTATATATATATATGAAAGGAAGGAAAGGAAAGGAAAGGAAAGGAAATATATATATATGAAAGGAAGGAAAAGAAAGGGAAAGGGAAAGGGAAAAGGGAAAAGGGAAAGGGGAAAGGGGAAAGGAAGGATGGAAGGAAGGAAGGAAGGATGGAAGGAAGGAAGGAAGGAAGGAAGGAAGAGGAAGGATGGGAAAATTATCATATGAGTGGGGTGAACAAGCAGACTATGACACTGAAATTTCCTTTCATCTGAACTAGTAAAAAGAAGAATACATATACATATACACAGACACAGATACAGGTGCAGAAATACTTTTCACTCAATAGGGAAATAAAGGGAAGAGGAGAAGCAGTAGCAGAGAAAACGAGAAAGAAGAGATTAAGGAAATGATTAGATTGAAATAAAATCAATATTACCAAAAGGGAAAAAAAAGAGGGGCAGAGAAAAGAAACAGAGCATCCAATTTCAAGCAAGGGTACTGAGTACAAGCTTTTTTTACAAGGGAAGCTGGAAATCAGGCCTAGGTGAAAGGTAATATTCTGACCAATGACAACCATTCCAGAGGACTGGTGAGAGAACATGCTACCCACCTCCTGATGATGGATTTGAGGAGCAAATTAAGTCAATTTTTTGAATAGGGCTAATGCAGAAATTTGTTTTGCTTGACTGAATATTTATAGGGAGGGTTTTGTATTTTCTTTTTCAATGAAACAGAGGAGGGAGGAGGAAGAGGTAGATTTGAAACATCTGAAAAAAATAAAATAAAAAAAAAAAATGTCAGGATAGCTAGATGGCACAGTGGATAGTGCACTGGCCCTGGAATCAGGAACAACTTGAATTCAAATACTGCCCCAGGCACTTAATACTTCTGAGCAATTCACTTAACCATGCCCCCCCCCAAAAAAAGAAAAGAGATCAATTAGTAGTTTGGATCAAATATACAACACACAGAAGCAACTGAACAAAAAGTAGTCTAATATTCAATAAACCCCAAGAACCCATCTAATGGATGAATATGCAGCATTTGACAAAACTTCAGGTAAAAACATTAAGTGATATAGCAGCAGAAATTAGGTTCAGACCAACACTTTTACACCACATTACATAATACATTCTAAATGGATACATGACCTAAATATTAAAAGATCATAGTTTTAAAAAATTAGAAATGAATTAAACCCTATATTTCTCATATGAAATGAGCAGAACCAGATGCTGAGTGAAATCAGCAGAAGTAGATTATTGTACACGGCAACAATAAGACTATATGATGATCAATTCTGAGGGACATGGTTCTCTTCAATAATGAGATGTTTCAAACCAGTTCCAGTTGTTCAGTGATGAAGAAAGCCATATAGAGCCAGGAAGAGGCTTGTGGGATCTGAGTCTGGACCACAACATAGCATTTTCACATTCTCTATAGATGTTTGCTTACATTATGTTTTCCTTCTCAGTTTTTTTTTTCCTGTACAGCAAGACAATTGTATAAATATATGTACACATATTCGATCTGTCAAATATTTTAACATAATTAACATGTATTAGATTTCCTGCCATCTAGGGGAAGGGGTGTGGGGTAGGAGGGAAAAATTCGTAACAGCAAGGGTGAATGTTGAAAAATTACCTATGCATATGTTTTGCAAATAAAAAGCTTTTTTAAAAGAAAAGAAAAAGAAATGAGTGAACAGAACCAGGAGATCACTATACACGGTAACAAGATCATATGATGATCAATTCTGATGGACATAGTTCTTTTCAACAATGATGTGATTCAAACCAGTTCCTATTATTCAGTGATGAAGATAGACAGATGCATCCAGAGAGATGCCTGTGGGAACTGAGTGTGGACCACAACAAAGCATTTTAACGCTTTCTGGGAATATTCCTTGCATTTTGTTTTATTTCTTAGGTCGTTTTTTTTTTCTTTTTAAAATTGGATTTTTCTTGTGCAGTAAAATAATTGTATAGATATATATACATATATTAGATGTCATAATTTGACATTTTTAACATGTATTAGACTATCTGTCATTTAGGGGTGAGGGTGGGGAGGAGGGGAAAAATTTGGAACAAAAATTTTTTTTTGCAAATATCATGTAGAATGTAGAAAAATCACTGATATGTTCTGTAAATAAAAAGCTTTAATAAAAAAAATAGGTCTCAAAAATTATTGCAAAGTATTATAACATGAAAGAATGCTCCAAATCACTAATAAGAGAAATACAAATCAAAACATGCCTGAGGTTTCAATCAACCTCTACAAACTAGTAAAAATAACAGATGGGAACAGTCAATGCTGGAGGAACTGAGGGAAGATAGGCACACTAAACCACTGCAACCATTTTGGAAAGCAACCTGGAACTAAACAAAGTAACTAAGACATCCATGGTAGCTAGGTAGTACAGTGGATAGAGCATAACCTTGGAATCTAAAAGACTCATCTTCCAGAGTTCAAATCTAGTCTTAGTAACTCTGTGACTCCAGGGCAAATCATTTAATCCTTTTTGCCTCAATTCCTCATCTGCAAAAATGAGCTGGAGAAGGAAATGGCAAACTGCTCTAGTATCTTTGTCTAGAAAACTCCAAAATAGTGTCGTGAGACATGACCAAAATGACCACACAGCACAACCTTTGAATCAGAGAATGCATAAATGGGCTTATGCCCCAAGGAAGCTAAGAAGAAAGTCCCCACAATATACCAAAATATCTGTAACAGAATTATTTTGTGATACTAAAAAAGTAGTTAACAAGGAAAACCTATTGAAAGAGAATGGCTAAACAAATTGTAGCACATGAATGCAATGGAATATTACTGCATGGCAACAAATGGTTATTAAATGATTGCATTTCTTCCTCTGTGTTGGAGATAATAAAAGCAATTAATTTTACACACACACACAGAGACATCATAAAGAGTGCTTTCCTAGCATTTCATTTGTCATCTTTATTATATTTGCTCGACCTATCCAAGAGCACTTGATATTTTTCCAATTGTTTAGGTCTGACTTTATTTGTGTGGAGAGTGTTTTGTAGTTTTGCTCATATAGATCCTGACTTTCCCTTGGCAGATATATTCCCAAGTATTTTATACTACTGAGTTATTTTATTTTATTTTTTTAATTTTATTTTATTTGCATAACATATGTGTGGGTAATTCTTCAACAATAACCC
>JAJPUD010000265.1:557982-719440 GCA_023553655.1 Myrmecobius fasciatus | reverse complement strand
CTCTCTATTGATGTTTGCTTGCATTGTGTTTCATTTCTCTGATTTTTTTTCTTGTAGATATGATTTTTCTTGCACAACAATGATAAGTGTGATTTGTCAAGTATTTTAACATAATTAACAACATGTAGTGGACTTCCTGCCATCTAGGGAAGGAGTGGGGAGTAAGGGGGAAAAAATTTGTAACAGAAAGCTTTGTAAGGGTTAATGTTGAAAAATTATCCATACATATGTTTTGCAAATAAAAAGTTTTAATTAATTGATAAAAAAAGTTACTTTGAAAAAAAAAAAAAGACAGCTAGAAAAAAAGTAATAAAATTCAAGGATTTTGATTTGAACAATCAAACCATCCTGGAAAAGCATGGACAAAGTCACTTAATCTCCTCAATGTGTTGTCACCTGTAAAGCAGTAATAATCATGATTGTTGTGATAATCAAATAAAATAGGATTACAATGTGGTCTATTGCAGGAACACAGAATTTGGAATCAAAGAACTCTATTTGAACAGCCAAATTACACGGAAAAAACTTTCAGTCTAGCCCCAGTGATGGATTGTATTTGCTTCCAAAATCAGCCCAGTGAGCATGAAGAAGCTTTTTAAATAGTAGACTAGCAGCCCACAGGTGAATTAGTTGGTCATGCCAACCCAAGAAACAAAGAAAAATACAAACTTTCAATTTTAGTATTGTGCTTTTGCAGTGACTGTGAAGAGGCCAGTGGGATTTTAAGAATCACTTCTAAAGTCATCTATAACTATGTCATTGGTCCTTTAAAGCAGAAGTGTCAAATTTGAAATCTGCATACAGCCCACAATATTCCTGAATGCGGCTTAAAACAGATTAATATGTAATTAGGAAACATTTGACTAAATAAATAAAAAAAACAAATAATATTACATTTAAACTAATATGTAGTTTCCAGGGAAGCTTATATATGGTTTAGTTCTCCCATTTCTATTTAAGTTTGATACCATTAACTGTCACCCACAGTTGCCAGAGAACAAGTGTCACTTGGAAAATCTCATTCCATGCAATTGTCTCCCAGGTGCCCCATGACTACAGAAGGAGAGTTTGGGTAGACCTGCATTTGCAAGTAGTGTCTGGTAGTAACAGCCTCACTTTTTTGTTTTGGGTAGGATGTAATGAGTCACACAGAATGAGTATGGATAGTTTGGTATCCTAGATAGCAGATATCATTACATTAACTTTCCCCACAAGTCCACCCACCTTCCAAACTTAATTATTTATGATCCTTCACCATCCTTCCAACCTTTTAGGTTTTCACAATGTTAGTGTTATTTTCAGGCTTCATTCTGTCCCCCATCCCTAACCTCTTCTCCTCACTTCCCCCACCTCGGGGTCTACTCCTTTCACACCTGGTCATTCTTTCACTATTACAATATAAGGCCTAGTTTTGAGATTACCATGACAGTATACCTGCAAGGAAGGCTATAATTCACAAAATCTATGCTTGGAAACCATTAGTGTGATAGTAATCTTTTCAAGACTAGGATAGCTATGTGCCCCAAACATTTTGCCAACTACCAGTCTGTGTCTTCCTTTTGCACCTATCTGAAAAATATTCTATGCCCTGAAGCTTGACTTAAAATTCGGCTAGCTCTACATGGCCAACAAAATCAGGATTTAAGTACCCCACTCTCAGAAGAGTACTTTGGAACAGTCCCCATACTCCCATGGGAGAACATTTTCCCTTGGTGGGAATAAAATCTCTTCCTCTTCAGAAATATGGTGCTCATGGGACACCAAGCCTTCCAACCTGCATGGACTTGTGTCCCTATTCTCCCCAATACAGTGCTACACAATGTGAATTTTGTATTTTATATATATATAGGTTTGACTCATGCATCAGGTTCCCTTCTCCCCTTTTCTCTTTCCCCTCTCTCTTCTTTACTCTTCCCTATTAGTTAATAAAACTAGAGTATGAATGAACTAGACCCCAGTGTTATGAAGACATTTGAACCCATTAAAGGGTTGGTTTTCTTTAACACCTCTGATTGACCCACAAGCCTTTTATTACAGACATAAATTGGGTCCCTAGTCAGGGACTCTCCCTCTACATAGGCACACCTCCAATAAGGGTTTAGGTACTATAAGCTCAATCCTAAAAAGCAATGATCAAAAGGTGAACCTCAGTCATCCCAGGAGGGACTCTCTCATACCATGAATCTATTAAAAGAAAGTTTTGCTTTCTTCTACTATCATAGCTTTAAGTGTTTAATGACTTTCCCTTAGACTATAACAAGAGCTACCTTCAATAGTGACAAACTGGTATTCCAACCTCTAGTCTCTCCGCATTGCAATTTATCCTCCACACATATAATAACGTACTTTTCTGAAAGCCACATTCCTCCTCCCAATAAATTTCAGGGGTCTACTACTAACTCCAGGATCAAATATTTTCATCTGTATCATCTACTTCTAAAAAAATCTTTATATCTTTTATATGTAATTTTTACATTTTATATGTGGAACAGTCACATATTGTGCCAGAAACACACGAATGTAATATAATCAAAAAAAAATATATTCACAAAATGTAAATTAAAAGAACATAAAACTTTGAAAAACTAATGTTGCTAAATTACAAAGAACAAGCTTAGTAAGGGGCAGCTAGGTAGTGCAGTGGATAGAGCACCAGCTCTGAAGTCAGGAAGACCTGAGTTCAAATCTCGTCTCAGACACTTAACACTTCCTAGCTATATGACCCTGGGCAAGTCACTTAACCCCAATTGCCTCAGGAAAAAAAAAAAAAACAAAAAACAAGTGTAGCTCCAAAAATTATGAGAAGATACCTCCCCCCTTAGGCAGAGGAAGGGGCTGTCCGAAAATGTAGAACACAGCATATATCAGATTTTTTTCTATATATTCATGTTTTCATTTTTCTTTTCTTTATCATCTTTAAAAAATTAGTTATCAAAGGCCTCATTTCTAAAATATATAGAGAATTGACATAAGAATTCAAGCCAATCTCCAATCAATAAATGGTCAAAGGATATGAACAATTTTCAGATGATGAAATTAAAACTATTTCTAGTCATATGAAAAGGTGCTCCAAATCACTATTGATGACTATTGAAATGCAAATTAAGACAATTCTGGCATATCACTACACACCTGTCAGACTGGCTAAGATGATAGGAAAAGATAATGATGAATGTTGGAGGGGATATGGGAAAACTGGGACACTGATACCTTGCTGGTGGAACAGTGAATGGATCTAACCATTCTGAAGAGCAATTTGGAACTATGCTCAAAAAGTGATCAAACTGTGCATACCCTTTGACCCAGCAGTGTTTCGGTTGGACTTATATCCCAAAGAGATCTTAAAGGAGGGACATGTGCAAGAATGTTTGTGGCAGCCCTTTTTGTAGTGGCTAGAAACTGGAAACTGAATGGATGCCCATCAATTGGAGAGTGGCTGAATAAATTATGGTATATGAATGTTATGGAATATTATTATTCTATAAGAAACGACCAGCAGGACAATTTCAGAGAGGCCTGGAGAGACTTGCATGATCTTATGCTGAGTGAAGCAGAACCAGATCATTATACCCAGAAACAACAATACTATATGATGATCATTCTGATGGACATGATTCTCTTCAACAATGAAATGCTTCAAACCAGTTCCAATTGGTCAGTGAAGAAAGCCATACACACCCAGAGAGAGGGATATGAGATGTGGACCACAACATAACATTTTCATGATCTCTATTGATGTTTGCTTGCATTGCGTTTCCTTGATCAGATATTTTTTGTTCATGTAGATAGGATTGTTCTTGCACAGCAAGATAAGTATGGAAATATATGTATACATATATTTGATTTGTCAAGTATTTTAACATAATTAACATGTAGTGGACTTCCTGCCATCTAGGGGAGGATGGGGACTAGGGGGAAACATTTCTAACAGAAAGCTTTGTAAGGAGTCAATGTTGAAGAAATTACCCATACATATGTTTTGCAAATAAAAAGCTTTAAAAAAACAAAAAAAAAAAAAAAAAAGAAAAAGAAAAACTAAGTTTCTGAGAGAGTAAATGACTAGCCCATAGTCACACAATTAATAAAATGTCAGAGCAAGAGGTAAATCAATCTCAGCACTTTTGCAACTAATTATAGCATAATGAACTTTTCCTTTGGCAATGTTCTATATTTATTACAAGAAATAACATGCTTTTAAAATTAAATGTAATGAGTTCAAATCTGGTCTTAGACACTTAATATTTCCCAACTGTGTGACCCTGAGCAAGTCACTTAACCCCAATTGCTTCAGCAAAAATAAAAATAAATAGATAAGATAGATAAACGTAATTAAAAAGATGGCAGTGGTCAAGCTGAATGAGGCTTTGGGAAAAGACATAATGATACACAATTGATGTAGAGCTATCAAGTATTCTAAATTTCAAAATGGAAGTATAAGAAAAGGTTGTTAATGATCTTTGATTTAGCAATCCCACTTTTGGACAGACAGAAACAAAAGTTCAATATATACCAAAATAGTGATAGCAACACTAAATATTAGCACAGAAACAATGTATCTGTCAGGAAATAGCGGGACAAATTAAGATGTAAAATATATTACTATAAAGTGAGAAATTTGACTTTAGAAAAATTTCAGATATGAAAATACCATGGTGGGGATTAAAAGGTAACAAAGTGAAAGGATTAGAAGAGGGGAAAGAGGAAGAAAAGAAGCCATAACAGTGTAGAAAAAAATAGTTCCATTTTAGACCTCCAGTGGAAAGCAAACTTCCACTTCTTTACCACTTATTTATTTATAAGGGATGGGAGAAGGCTGGAGTAAAGAGAGGAAAAAGGAAGAAAATAGACAATTAACATAACTGAACATAAATAGGATAAACTAGAAACATAAAATGGAAAAGCATGGCAGAATACATTAAAAAATAGAATCTAACAGTACACATACAAGAAACATACTGGACACAAAGACTCATACTAGTGACGAGTGAAACAGTTGAAATTTAAAGAGCAGAGGTAGCAGTCAGAGTTTCAAAGGTTTAAGTAAATATAGGTATAATAAAGAGATGAATAGGAAAATTATATGATGTTAAAGGCACCCTTGTTAATGAATCTATATATATATATATCTACATATCTCATCTATATCTAGATATAAACCAAAAAACATAGCATCTAAATACGAAAGGAAAAGTTCATTCTACTGAAGGGACATATTTAAACTGTAATAGTGGGAAACCTCAATGTACCCATTTCAGACTCAGACTAAACAATCATTTAATTATTGCAATGCAAAAGTTATATTCAATAAAAGGTCCTTGAAGAAAGGATTAAAAAGTAAATGTAACCTAAATAACATGATTATAAAAAACTGGTGGTAGTGCAAAGTGCAAATTACATATCATCAAAGAAAATGACAATGAGAGAAGATAACAACATTTATGGAATGCAGCTAAAGCATTTGTGAGGGGAAAATGTTTCTTTTTAAATGCTTTCATGACCTAAAGAACAATTCAATAAATCAGGCATGCAACTAAAAAGACTAGATGAATTTTTTTAAAAAATCTTCAAACAAAATAGACATTTTGAAAAACTAAGTAAAAGAATAAAAATTGAAAGAATAAATTACTTTTTTGCAGATTACTTTGAAGCTCAATCATTAATAAAGAAATTCAAATTGACTGAAGTTACATCTTATACATCAAACTGGCAAAACAACAATAGTTCCTGTCCTTAAGGATCTTACATTCTTTGTGGACAGACACATATAAATAAATATATACATAAAATAATTACTAAGTAATTTCTTTTTTAAGGCAGGCACCTGGGAGTTGATAGGAAGGTACAAAATCAGGAATCCCTAGAACAAAAATGAAGGGGATGAATATCTATCACTGACAGATATAATCTAAATATCAAAATATCTATCACTGAAGAGCTCATGAGGTCCACAAATACAGGTTAACTATTTCCTCCTTCCTAATACTATAGTTTATATCCCCAGAAGGCAGCAAGAAATATTGGGAACAACTTTCAACTCAAAATATCCAAGTTCAAATACAGGCTCTGCCATTTATTTGTGTAACCTTGGATATCATTTTCTTCATTTTTAAATGGAGTTCTTACAAACTGTGATATACAAATATCCTGGAATATTACTTTGCTATTAAAGACAATGAATATAAATAATACAGAAGAGAATGAAGAGCTATGATCTGATGCATGATAAAGTAAGCAGTCACAAAACTATACATAACCACCCACATAAAGACAAAGAACATTAACAATAAAAAACCAAACTCATCATAATGATCCAACTTCATTCTGAAAAAGGAAAATAAAATGTACTTCCTCTATTTTTTGCAGGTGTCGAAGATAAGGTTGTGGAATCGATCACAAGATAAAATGGACAATTTTGAGTACATGAAATACAGTTTTTGTACAAACAAATCTAATGCAGTTAAAATTAGAAGGGCTAATTAGTATTACTTTCGAAGAGTTGCCTTTTTTCCTCAGATTTTTTTTTATTGTTAAAAAGAATGACTCTCTGGGGAAGAATCTGGGAAGAATATATTTGGAAATGAAGAAGATATAAAAACAAAAGCTATCAATAAAAATTTCAAAAAGAGTAAATTGGGTTAGATGACAAACCTTTGAAGTTTCTTCTAGCTCTTAATCTACAAACATCATAATGGTAGACCTGAAAATTTATTGTTTTACTTGCATTTTAAATTTTCTACATCTAAACACTGAAAACGAAACTCTCTTGTGGTGGCCATTTATCTTTCTTGTAAATCACAATGAAGTTTAGAAAATTAAAATACATATTTAATATTAATATACCTTTTATGAGTACAACCTAGTTTAATGATTCCCTGAAAGAGTTCCACAACAACCAATAAGTAGCAATCTATCCACCTGTACAAAAAGCTGTGGCTTTTTACAAATACAGAGCTCAGATGCCACTCTACTGCAGTAGGCTTTCCTGAGTCAACTTAGAATTCAAGGTAACAAGTATTTACTAAGCACCTATTGCATGCAACAATTGAGATAAAAACAGTCTCAGTTCCTACTGGAATTTATAGCCCAAAATTCCCTTCTCTGAATTCTCATACCCTTAGATTTATCTTTTTCATGCAGTTACACTGTTTATTAAGCCTATTATCCATGTTCTTTCACTTGCTAGACTGTAAGGTCCTTGAAGACAGGGACTAATTGCATTCATCTTTCTAATAGCAAGTCTACATATATTGGTTGTATATGTACACAAAGATTCAGATATGAAATCTGCCTGTCATGGAAATATGTATGGAAGTGCTGAAAGACTGAAACACAAGTCTTCTGACTCCAAATCTAATACATATCTATAAACCATAAAATGTTATGAAAATATATGTTCATCTGGATAGAGCACCAGCCCTGAAGTCAGGAGGACCTGAGTTCAAATGTGGTCTCAGACACTTAACATTCCCTAGCTGTGTGACCCTGGGCAAGTCACTTAACCTCAATTGCCTCAGCAAAAAGCAAATACATATATATATATATATATATACACATAATAGATGAAAATATACCTATCATTTCATAAACTCAAGTACTAGAAAAATTATAAACATATCAACATGTTATATCTGAGAACAAGAATTAGGGCAGAATGGCCAACTCAAGACATAATTCGGTTTATACTAAGCACAAAAAATCCTTTGCAGGAATAAGTTCAGAGATAGCAGTTTCTGTGAGGGAGAAGACAAACATGCTAAAGCAGCACAAAAACCTTTTGAAATCTGCTTTCCTAAAATCTTAAATATAAATTAATTGTATCTGATTTTCTTATCTTTTTTTTTCCAAGACATTTTCTGCCAGAGAGGGTGGCTTCCCTACCATAAACCAATTTATATTTTGAAATTCAGTTTATCTCAATAAATCAATGTGGGCCATCCAAAGGAGACAAATGATTTAATTATTAAGATTCAGAGCTAGATATAATCTTGTACGGTCACTTAATTTCAGAGAAAACTGAAGCTCAAGGAAATTAAGTCATTTGCCTAAGGTAATTTCAAATAATAAATAGGAAAAAACGGAAACAAGCATTTATTAAGCACTTATTATGTACCTAGTCTTAGGCTAAGTGCTTTACAAGCATCTCATATGAATTTTAAAACAACCCTACAAAGTAGATTGTGTCCATTTTACCATTGAGAAAAATGAGGCAGAGATTAAGTGACTCGCCCAAAGTCACTCGATAAATAAGTATCTGAATTCAGATATAAATTTAGGTCTGCCAGTTTATCTACTATGTCTCTATTCAAACCCAGGCCTTCCAATGCACTCTACTACACCTTGCTTACTCTAGAAACACATCACAGACTTTGAATGACAATCGAGAATATTGTTTTAGAGTTTAGAAGAATCCAACCAACTCCCCCCCTTTTGGAAAATCAGCCATCTGTTCCAACTCTGGAGATTCGCAGAAAAACCACACATCAGGATGAGGTGAGCAACACTTCTGACTCACTTCAATAGACTTTCTTTACAAAGTCACAGAAATTTTTTTATCCTGCAAGTTCTCTCTACCCCTGGATGTAGCCTTCAGCCCTGCAGCCTCTGCATCTGATTGGCTGGTTCTTTCTGGAAAATACATTTTATATAGTACAGGTCAACTATGTTTTCATTCCTCTCCAGACCATACTTCTGCCTTTCTCTACAATGGTCCCCTGGCCAAGTTGAGTGCCTTCACTCTCACTACTCCTTCAGCTCCCTTTTCCATGTTGTCTTCCTTGATTTTAATGTTTTTCTTTCTCCTTATTCTGTATACCAACATGGCACAATGCTTGGCACATAACAAGTGCTTAAGAAATGTTTGTTGACTTAAGATTATCAATAATAACAGATGTAGTATTTACAAGGTACTTCAGCACCCTGGGATGAAATACACTTGGGGTAGGAAGATGTGAAGTCATTTAAAGCAATTAATTACTTTCTTGCTATTTCACATCTTTGGAGCTATGATCCCCTGCTACTTGCATTGTTTTACTCTCTCCAGTCTGGAGACTCATTCTCATTGTTGGAGAAGAGAAGAGTAAAAAAGAGTTGAGTAGTTTTAACACCTATTATTATATCTTTAAGCCAAGCAGTTGGTTTTGTGTCAAAGATATTTTAAAGTACCCTTTTTTGTCTGGGTACTGTGCTTAGTAATCAAACTTTAGGCAAATCACCCGATCTCTATAAACTTCAGTTTTCCCATCTGTAAAATGAAAATAGTACCTATACTACCTACCTCTTAAAATGGAAAAGATCAAAATATATACAGAACTTTGCAAATATTTTAATGTTATATCATTTATTATAATTATTATTGTAAGCCTCAGTTCATTAAAAGTTCAAGGCCTTCATATACCAGGCAGGGAACACAAATACAAAGGGATATATAATCCTTGCTCTAAAGGAGCTTATAAACAGAGAGAAATATATTTAAGAGAATAGTGACAGGTCTAATAACAAAAAGTTGTACTCATTAGATTAGGGTTCCAGGGTTAGAAAGAGCTGAGGGGCAAGGAGTATGAAGAGATCCAGATAAAGGAAAAAAGGAAACAAGCATGTGTTAAGAGCTACTATGTGCTCAAATCATATTAAGCATTTAACAAACATTAGCTACTAGTTCTTCCAACCATCCTTGGAGATGGATAATATTATCATTTTCATTATATAGTTGAGTAAACTTGCCCAGGCTCCCAAAGCTGGTGTCTGAGGCCATATTTGAACTCAAATCTTTCTGAGTCCATACTCAGTGCCCTATTCACTGTACCACCTGGTTAACTAGGTACTAGAGGGTATTATCATTGCCAGGTAGGACAGGAATAACAAAGCAGGAAACATAGCTGATGCTGGCTGGCTGGACTAAATTATGAGACATTCATCGAAACCAATAAGGACAATGAGAAACCCAAAGTGAGAAACCCAATTTTAGAGCACTATCAAACCCAAGAAGGTGAATTTTTTTAAAATGCTACTTTTAAAACTAAAGATCAAATGCTCCTTAAATCAAATTCATTCTGGCTTTTGTAGCTTATTTAACTCTCTTTGGAACTGCTAATGACTGTACAGGCAACATTTCAATGACATTTACTGACCCAGGCATTAGAGCATCTGGCTCCATAAACTCTGAGTCCATAAATGGCTTTAGATACTTCCTAGTTATGAGACCTTGGGCTAATCACTTTACTTATTTGTTTCATTTTCTTCAACCATAAATAGGAATAATAATTATATATATTTGTAAAGAACTCAGCAAAGGGCCTGGCACGTGGAGGTGCTTATTACCTTTCCTTTAGCATCTCCCATCTCAGAATGTCTGGCCTTTATTTTCTTTTGCTTTTTTTTGGCTTTTTTTTTACTGAGGCAATTGGGGTTAAGTGACTTGTCCAGGGTCACATAGCCAGGAAGTATTAAGTGACTAAGACCAGATTTGAACTCAGGTTCTCCTGACTTCAGGGCTGGTGCTCTATCCACTGCACCACTTAGCTGCCCCCCCCCCCGCCTTTATTTTCCCTAAAATTTTAGAATCTGCTTTCCTAAAATATAAAATGTAATACCAGTTATATTTGATATTTATTTCTTTTCTCGGTTGGTACAAATTACAATTTGCTAGTAACTTTCTCCTAGATACTAATATCAATGTTTCACAAAATTGTTCTTTCTAGTTGGCCGGGATTAAATCCAAAATTCCCTCAGCAAAACAAAAATTAAAATTCAACAGATGTTTTGCTTTTAGAGGAATGAAATTTCCAGCAGATGTCTCAAGAATTTAACTCCATTGCCAGAGTGGACAATTATACGGATTTTGTGATCTGTATTCAGAAAACATCCATATCCATAAACTGCTGTGAACTAAAAAAAATAAAATTAAAATTAAATTGACATATAAAATCAATATAGCAGAGGCAACATGGGTACTAATCATAATGATTTGAGAGCAGGAATATTTTGGTTCAAATCTTATCTTTGAATTTATTATATATTCATAAGCCAGTCACTAAAGCAATCAATTTCTCTCTATATATATACACACATACACACATACACACACATAATATATATAGTAGTATGTGTACTACTATATTGTACTATGTAGTACTGTGTAGTATTATAGAAGTAGAAACTTCTCTTTACGTATATAAAGAGAAGTTTCTACTTCAAAAGGTAACCTGGAGGAGCAACTAGGTTGGGCAGTGGATAGAGTACCAGCCATGAAGTCAGGAGGACCTGAGTTCAAATTCAAATCTGGCCTCAGACACTTAACACTTCCTAGCTGTATGACCCTGGGCAAATCGCTTAACCCCAATTGCCTCAGCAAAAAACAAAAGAAAACAAACAAAAAAAAGGTAACCTGGAATAGTAGATAAAGAGCTAGCTTCAAAGCCAAGAAGCCCTAAATTTGAGTTGTCACTTACATGCAAAATAGTATGACTTTAATCAAGTCACAAACCTCTCAATGCCTAAGGCACT
The DNA here is from genome assembly GCA_023553655.1 of Myrmecobius fasciatus. Taxonomy (NCBI): domain Eukaryota; kingdom Metazoa; phylum Chordata; class Mammalia; order Dasyuromorphia; family Myrmecobiidae; genus Myrmecobius; species Myrmecobius fasciatus. Next base: position 707,938 of record JAJPUD010000265.1, on the reverse strand, counting down.
GAGAAAAAAACAGGTGTTTTTAATCTAGTCTTTGAACTTTAAAGATATATATGATTTTTGATAACTGAATTTCAAAGATAAATTTCCTTTGTAATACACTTTAAAAAACATTATTCTAAGAAAGGGTTTATAGATCTTATTGAGGAGACTGCCAAAGGGTACCTGAAACAAAAAAGTTTAATAACACCTTATCTAAAACTAGAAAGTGCCAACCGCTAAACTGGGAGAAGTTTTATCAACCAATGACAAAGATCATTTCCATCCTCATTCCTACCTATTTTCAAAGAATTGTTGTGAAACTCAAGATATAACATGTTTTAGCATGGCAACCTTAAAGTCTTCTATCACCTCTAGTTAATAATAACGAAACTACTGAACTGGAGAAATTCATTCTAATATTTAGCTTCAAAGTACAATATTATCATACAAACAGTAATCTATGTCTAAAATTTTGCCTTTTTCTGGTGATTGTAGAATAGGTTTTTAGAGGAAAAGAATTTTTAATAGCCATACATACTAGAATATTAGACACATTAACATACTAGGTTAAAGGTTAAAGATCAAGTTTGAAGGTAATAAAATAAAAGAAACCTCAACAACCAAATTCTCTCCTCTCAGTCTGTTCCTCTGGACTTTGAAGTACCTTTCCCCCAGGAAAATGCTACAAATCGAAGAGGGAAATGCAAAATAAATATTTCCTGACCATTCTATTCTTTGTTTGTTTCCTATGAAAAAAAGAAGGCATAGAGATGTAATTCATCTTTTTAAAAAACACAGGGAAAAAGTGACAAAATTCCAAAAATATCCTCATCCTCTTTTGGTTCTCTTAAGAGTTCCTGTGGAAGCCCCTTAAATTCTTTCTCATCACCTTTTATTCCATATATCAACTGCAGGGCAAATCTTGCAGTAATCCATTACCATTCCTCAGAATTATCCTGTACACTTGCAAAGTGAAATTTTAATCATTTGAAATTTTAGGTGCCATCTTATACAACGACATAATAGCTCTCATAACTTGGGACTAGGGGAAAAAATAAAGTCTGATGCCACATTGTATTTTTTGAATAGAACAGCTTCTGCTGCCCTCCTTTCAATTTTTTTGATCTTTTTGAAATGTTCAAGACTTCTACTTTGTTGCTTAGTTGGAGACTTTCGATTTGTTCCAATCTTATCAACTTCATGACCACTTCATTGATTCCTTCGTTCTTTGGATGAGGTAAGCTATTTTACAGATCATTTCCCCCCCCCCAAAGCACTGCTTTTAGCCTTGTCCCCTAAGTTTGGGTATCTTATCTCTTCACAGTCCCCCTGTTTAACCTTCCCCAAATCATAGCTACTTACTCTGCAGGTTCAACAGTGGTTAACTCCCCTAGGTACAAGGACATACTTCCAAACACCGCCAAGCTGCCTACGCCGTTGTGCAAAATGTTACCAGTCTTCGGGTACTCAAGGCTGCGGAAGAATTTAGAAAGGTGGGAACTCACTTACCTCTGGTCGTACTTGGGCAGGAAAACCTACTGCACCGCCTGCTACAAAAACCGGTGCAGTGACCACCCCGCTCCCATAACCCTGCAAGCAATTAGTAATAATAATAATTGATGAAGATGATGATATAAATATTTTAAGGTTCACAAAGTGTTAGTCATGTTAACTCATTGGATCCTCAATTCCCAAGGGGTTGGTATTCATATCAATGTTACAAATGTAGCTGAAAAAAGGCAAAGTGGCTAGCTGAGGAAGGTAAGCAGAGGAATCGTCTAAAGCAAGATCTGAATCTGGCTCCAAGTCAAGCGCCCCATCAACTCACTGCACCAGGACTACCACCTGCAGGGGCCGAAATCGGACTAAAAGAAACTTGCCCAAAACTTCCCCACCCCCACCCCCAGTAAGGGAAAGAAGAGGATGCGGAGGGGATAGGAATGTGGGGGTGGGGAGGAGGGATACTTAAGGCAAAAAACAAAACAAAACAAAAAAATTATACACGCAACAACGTCAATGTAACCATACTCATTCACTCACTCGTTAAACCCCCAGGTGCAGCCACTGTTTGTGCCTTCCTCTTTCTCTCTGTCTTTCCGTAGCTACTACGCACCTCACCCACCCGTCCCGCGGGGGCGCGGGTCCCGGCCCTACACGGGCCGCCGCACCCAGCACCCCTCCCTGAATCCTGGCGGTCTCGGTTCGGGCGACTCACCGCGGAGTCCCCGAGAAGGGGGCGGGGAAGTCCCGGGAGGCCGCGGCCCCCTCCAGCTTCAGCTCCGCAGCTACTCTTCCTCGGCCACCAACGCCACCTCCTCCCGATCCCAAGTCCGGACAGCTTCTAAGGCAGCCGGGGCTGCAGCTGCAAGCCGTAGCTGCGGGGACCCGGAACCACTTCCGTCCGAACCGCCTCTTCCTTTCCCTCGCAACCACAGGCACTAGGGTTGCTTCTACTTTCCAATCCTTCCCGCGGCTAGTCGCAGGCTCGCTCCCGCCTCCGGCCTCCCTCCTGCCTCTTTCCCGAGGGCACGCGCACTCACCTGGCATCTAGCGGGGGCGGCTAGGGGCGGGCGCATGCGTCCCCTAGCATTTTGCCCCAAATGAGTCGATGGAGGCGGGAATGCGGGGAGGAGTCGCACGCGCAACCCCGCCCCTAGAGCGGGGAAGCGGTCCGAGAAAGTTGGGGAGGGGGAAATGAGAGAGCAACCCGGAAGTGAAGGGTAACCGTGGCCTAGGGGTCACGACCGGGATATAGCTGTCCCAGTTTTGCATTTGGTCTTGGAGTGGGTACAAGCCAACTTGACGCCTTCCCTCACCCTATCAAATCCCCACCCTCCACCTCCACCCAGAGCCTGGGATTCTGTCCCAGTGAGATAATATGTGTAAAACTCTTTGCCAACCTTCAAGCTATATAAATGTTACCCATCATTATTATTTGTTAAAATGGCTGATCTTTGCAAGCCCAGCTAATCCAGTCTTCAGGCCATGTGACCTTTCCCAGCCAGAGTCACAAATTCAAATACACCCAGCTTCCCTCTTAACTCCAGATCTAGGGAAGGATGGGAATCCCCCAGTTTCTACTTAGACTTTTGGTCTCCCAAATCTGTTCAGGTAATTTGTGCTTGAGTTCCCCAATAACCCACCTGACAGAGAAGAAAGAGCTATATAAGAACTGGTTGTATTAACTCAGTGGTCTGACATACCAACACTCCTTTGCAATGATCAAGAGTAAAGCCCCTGGAGATTCATGCCCGCTTTGAAGCAGCCCTGGAGCCATCTGGTGGTTTAAGCACCTTCAACAAACATCTCTATTTCCCTTAGACTTTCCTGACTGGGTTTTGGGACTCTTGGACATATCCTGTTTTATGATTTGGGGAGACAACCTTATCTCCAGAAACTCCTCAACTTTGGTTACGGGGCTCTCAGAATATCCTGATTTTGAAGACATCTTTTAAAGTCTTTGAACTGTGGATAGCTTATCGCCAGGAATACCTTTTGATGGGTCTTCCTGATGCCTAGCCTGCCTGGCACTTTCTCCACTGAGCCACCTAGGCTCCCTAACTGGCATTTAGATTGTGCCTTATGTTTTGTAAATCACTTTAGATGTGTTAGTTATCTCAGAACCTTTCAAATGGGCTGCCTCTGCAAGTAGGGTGAAGGGGGTATTTCTCATCACTAGATGTTTTTTAAGCAAAAGCTGAATACCACTTGTTTGGAACTTCTGTAAAGGGAACTCATTATTCTAGGACTAAATGACCTCTCAGAAAGTCTCTTCCAATTCTGATCTACTACAGGAAACACATTTGGTTCCTGTTCCTCAACCATCCTACAATCTGGCTTCTTTCTTTGTACCAAGAAGAACTTCCAAGGTAGTTGTTGATGGAGGAAAATGGAAACATCAGATGCTGTAAAGAGAATGAAAAGGGAGGTGTCAAATTGCAAAATGTCTCTTATTCCTGTTCTTCACATTATTATATGTTGTAGCCACTTGAGTCTAACACGAGCCTCTCCATTGTCCTCTGTGGGATATTCACTTTTAAGTCTTCAGAGACTTATATACCATTTCTCATAGTCATAGGGCAGTACTAGTAAATGCTAGCATTATAGTTACGGACCTTTGCTTTCATGGAAAATCTAGGGTTTTTAAAGGAAATTTGTAATTTCCTGGAGGTAAGCCAGCCCACTCATTTCCTCTTAGGTAACTCTAGGTCCAATTTTTTTACACATACATGTATGCATATATATATATATATATATATATATATATGTATATACACAAACATATATACTCACACATATATGTAGGTATACATACTCTCTCTATATATAGATAGCCAAGACTATAAGGTATCCATCCAAATGTATTTTGAAATCTGGGAAACAGACATTCTTCAATCTACTTAGTCTTTCTTATATAAATGGTTAGGACAAACTTCATTGAGTGAAACATCTAGAAGACCCACAGAGAACATTCTTTGACCTGAGCTGGTTCCCATCTATCAAAATGGCAACATCTTTGGCAAGCATATATCTCCTTTTTTTATTCCTGATATTCATTATCAAAGAGTTTTTGAATAGGGTTATTTCAGTATTATATATTCCAAACAATTTAAAATTATTCTGATGTATCGATAGGAAGCATATTGTTGTAAAAGAACCTTGAGGACGTTTTCTTCTTCTGAATCAATTTTTAAAAATAATAAACAAAATAAATACAATGGAATATCCATTGTATATTCTCTTCAGGGAGAACTAGTACCTCTTCTGTGAGGGCTTGCTGAGGGCTGCTCTTTGCTGTCCACTTTCACCCAATTCTGTTGCTCCAAGGAGCTGTAGTACATGCAACAGCCACTTCCCAGTAAAACCATATTGGCAGATACTCTAAATCATGTTGAGTAAAGGAGGGTATTCAAACTCATTGGTAAGTTAGAGGAATATCTATCCCAAGCATGTGAAGATTTCTTCTGGTGGAATGGGTATATGAGAATTATTTGTTCCAGCAGTTATAAAGGCAGCTGCAGCAGGGGCCGTGTAGATCTTAGAGCACTGAAGATGCCAAAGTCATCCCCCTTCATCCCCTGACTTTTGTCTTGCCACTGGATTCTATGATTTTGAAACAGTGAAACCAATGACTTAAATCCAGTTCTTAAGACATCAGTCTGTGATGTCATTGGACCTCTTTGACAATGAAGGATGAACAATAATTGTGTAATGATAAGTATATGGCCATGGCTGAATGTTGCTTAAGAAAGTTTGTTTCTTTCCTACTAAGATCCTTCTCAAAGATTTCCAATAGGAAGTGTTTCTCAATTATTTTTAATTCTAGTGCCTTCCCTTTGTTGATTATTTCCATTTTATCCATATATGGTTTGTTTCTACACAACTTCCCTTTAGCTTTGTTGGGTCAGTAAAGGCAAGGACTTTTTTTTGCCCTTCTTTATATCCCCAGTGCTTAGCATATTCACTAGCACATAACAGATGCTTAATAAATATGTATTGACTAAGATGAATATTCTACAATTTTTAATATATTGAAAAGTACACACATACACACACACACATACACATATATCAATAATTGTTCCCTTAATTGCTTTTTTTATGTACTAGTAAGGTCTGGGTTTTTTTCCCCTTGTCTTTAGTATCTTCCCCTCCTTCAGATATTGTCTGTATTGGTTTCTCAATGCCTTCATAAATATGTCTAATCAAACATATATCTCCTTTGAATAGACTTGGTCCAATCTAACTGCTTTTCCCATCTTTGTTCTCTTTAGGGACATTTTTAATCTCCTCTATAAGTATATCTGGTGTGTTAATTTTACTGTCCTTGAGAGAAGATTGTTATGATGATTTTTGCAAAATATTTTCCATTTTTCTTTTAAATGCTTTTGAAATGAGTTTATTGGATAGAATATTTTTAATATCAACCATTTAATCTGCTCCAACCTTAGACATACTCCTGCTCTTTTCTATTTTTCCCCTTCTTGCTTTGAAGCAACAGAACATACTCAATTCATCCATCAGTATTTATTAAACTTCTACTACATGCCAGACATTGTATTAAGTGCTAGAAATACAAAGACAGAAGTGCTTACATTCTATTAGGAGAAACAAAAAATTTTCTTTTAAACTCTTCTACTTCTGCTTACTGAGATGATGCTGTTCATAAATGTCCATTATCCATCTTTAAATGATTCATAAATGATTTTAGTTTCTAACTCAGTGTTATCATTTGGCAAGGAATCAGATGTTAGTTGAGTAAAGTGCTATCTGGGCTTTTTTGGTCCCTTTGTAGGAATTAATTTATATTGGTTAAATTTATGCATAAAATTATAACATATATATATGTGTTATATATTAATATGCAATATATTGCATATCCATAATATATATTATTGATAAAATTATTATATATTATATTATAGTTAATATCACTGTCACTTCTGTTGTGTACTTCTAAATTTTTTATTTTCAATTACTTGTTTATGTAATCCAGAGTTAAGCTGTTTTGGATATATACCATACAGTTTTTCTCATTAATTTTTCTTCATGTTTTTTTTTATTGACAATTTTTTGGTAATTTATTGGTAATCCATCCTATAGATTCTAAGACAAGATATAGAAATCTTAAATAGCATTGCATTTGGCTCCCTCTGTAATTTAGTTCCAATCTACTTTTCCAGTTTTCTTTCACACTATTTTTTGGTTAATTCTACATTTCAGTCAAACTAGACTATTACCTTTTCCCCAAATTTTACAGGATATACCCTGCCCTTTGGGTAGGCTACTTCTGTCCTTTGTGTGTGCTTTTTTTTTTCTGCTTTCCAAGCAACTTTTTCTTATTGTTTCAGTTTACATTGTTTTCTTCCATCTCAGTTTCTTGCAGTACCTTGTCTATATCTCTCTTCTATCCTATAATACCATACCTTAATATTATATAATATATATTTCATATTCCCTGAAGTGAAAAAAGTCTCCCAAAAGAAAGAAATGTATTGTCTTTGAATCCCCAGCATCTAATACAGGATGGATGCTTTAATAATTATTGAGTTTAATCTCCTCTCAGTTCTCTCCAAAATACTATCATCCTTAAATTTCTCTATCCCTCCTTCAAATCCTTCGCTCTTTTGACTTTACTTCCCACCCTTCATAATTTTAAGTCCTAAAAATCAGTTATTTCCATGACACAGTCTCCATCACACAGGGTGTAGTGCAAAGTCCCTTTAAGAATTTGCCCTTTTGAAAGTGACCCACATGTCCAAAAATGTTTGTGGCAGCCCTTTTTGTAGTGGCAAGAAACGGAAACTGAATGGATGCCCGCCCATCAGTTGGAGAATGGCTGAATAAGTTATGATATATGAATGTTATGGAATATTATTGTTCTGTAAGAAATGATCAGCAGGATTATTTCAGAGAGGTCTGGAGAGACTTACATGAACTGATGCTAAGTGAAATGAGCAGAACCAAGAGATCATTATACACAGCAACAGCAAGATTATACAATGATCAATTGTGATGGATGTGACTCTTTCCAACAATGAGATGATTGAGGCCAGTTCCAATAATCTTGTGATGAAGAGAGCCATCTACACCCAGAGAGAGGACTGTGGTAACTGAGTGGGGATCACAATACAGCATTTTCACTCTTTTTATTTTATTTTCTTGCATTTTGTTTTCTTTCTTTTTCCATTTTGATCTAATTTTTCTTGTGCAACAAGATAATTGTATAAATATGCATACATATGTTGGATTTAACATATATTTTAACATGTTTAACATATATTGGATTACCTGCCATCTAGGAGAGAGGGTGGGAGGAAGGAGGGGAAAATTTGGAACACAAGGTTTTGCAAGGGTCAGTGTTGAAAAATTATCCAGGCATGTGTTTTGAAAATAAAATATGAACAGACAATTTTCAGATGAAGAAATTAAAATTATTTCTAGTCCTATGAAAATGCACTAAATCATTATTGATTAGAGAAAATGGGATAATTCTTTGATACCATTTTACACCTCTCAGATTGGCTAAGATGACAGGGAAAGATAATAATAAATGTTGGAAGGGATGTGGGAAAACTGGGACACTAATGCGTTGTTGATGGAATTATGAATTGATCCAGTCATTTTGGAGAGCAATTTGGAACTATGTCCAAAAGCTATCAAATTGGGTATATCCTTTCTTCTAGCCCTTTTTGTAGGAGTAAGGAACTAGAAACTGAGTGGATGCCCATCAGTTGGGGAATGACTGGATGAGTTATGATATATGAATGTTATAGCATATTATTGTTCTATGTGAAATGATGAGATTTCAGAAAAGCCTGGAAAGACTTATATTAACTGATGCTAAGTGAAATGAGTAGAACCAGGAGAACAATATATACAGCAACAACAAGATGATGTGATGATCAAATGTGATGGACTTGGCTCTTTTCAACAATGAGGTGATTCAGGCAATTTTAATGGACTTGTGATGGAAAAAAATCATTCACATCCAGAGAAAGAACTATTAAGACTAGATGTCGATAAAAAGCATAGTATTTTCAACTTTTTTGTTGTTGCTTTTGTTTGCTAGTTTTTTTTTTTTTTTCTTTCTCGCATTTTTTTTCTTTTTGATCTGATTTCTCTCATGGACCAATGACAAATGTAGAAATGTTTAGAGGAATTGCACATATTTAACCTATATTGAATTCCTTGCTGTCTAGGGGAAGAGAGTAGGAGGGAGGGAGAAAAATATGGAACATGAGGTTTTGCAAGGATGAATGTTAAAAACTATCTTTGCATGTATTTTGAAAAATAAAAAAACTATTATTAAAATAAATAAATGTTTAAAACAAAAAGAATTTGTCCTTTTCAGATTTGAAGTGATATTATTTGCACATATAAATACCAGCAATCCACTAAGTCATTAATTGAGATAATTATTTCATTGGGGTTTAGAGGACCTTTAAACCTTTCCACTTGGGGAAACCTGGCATAGAGGTTTTCCTTTGGGGGGGTTATTTTCCCCCAAAATAACTAAATAGCACTGGTGTTAAGAAACATACACACACATTCACATAAATACTTACTAGGAAAAACAGAAAAAAATTGTAAGAGGGGAGGTATAGTCAAGAGAGGGATAGTCACAATCCAAAAAGTCCTTCAGTAAATCAGAAATTTGGAGAGTAAATTAGAAATGATGTAGATTGGGAGAACAGTTCATAGTTTGTAGCATGCATGTGACAAAATCACAGTGGTCTTCTCTTTGCCAAAAGATATTCACTTTTATTCACTTGAAAAGGTCATGGACAAAATCCAAAAATGATTTTGCAGCGTGCTTTTGGGGAAAATGACTCAATAGTTCAGGAAGAAGAGGAAGAAGTAAATGTTGAACTTAGGGAGTGACAGATGAGTGTAATATGCTAATAAAACAGTCTAGGAAAGTTGACCTCCTTTTGTGTGCAATTATAATTGATAATAGGAACAGTATGGATTCATTTTAGCATTACCTGACAAGGGGATAGAATTAACTGATTTAAAGTTCACATCAATAAAGGGAGTATTAAAATCTTGTTCATCCTTCATTTTCAAAGGGACCAATGACATTAAGAGCTTGAAGTCTCTCTCTCTCTCTCTCTCTCTCTCTCTTTTTGTTTAGGCAATTGAGGTTAAGTGACTTGCCCAGCGTCACACAGCTAGGGAATGTTAAGTATCTGAGACTAGATTTGAATTCAGGTCCTCCTGACTTCAGGGCTAGTGCTCTATCCACCTAGCTGCCCCTAAGAGCTTGAAGTTTTGACTTGCAAGTGAAATGGATTTAAGTGAGGTGTGAATGTGCAAAGTCATCAACCTCACTCTGTTCGACTCATTGAGTCTAGTAGAAGGCATAGTTCAAAGGACAGCTGGAGAAGATCCCAGATACAATGGAAGACCTTGGCCTTTTTAAAGCTAAGGTTTTTCCCCGGTCTGTTTTTAGAGATAATACCCATTCAGCCATTTGAGACTAGATAAGAAAAGAAAGTAAAAGCATCACTGTTTAAGTCTAGGCAAAAAGGAGAGGGTATAGACATGTCACTTGTCAAATCACTTAAACTTACTTTTCTTATATCAACCTTTTCTAAGCTTCCCACAGGTCACATCATTTCCTGTAACTTCCTGTCTGACCTTTTAGAGATCATGTGACTTCTCAGGGTCCTTCTTGAACTCAGGGTCCAAGGCCTGATCTCCCAGCTCTGGGAATAGGGATCATGCGACTTAGTCTCAATACTGAGAAATACTTCATCCAAAGAGTCCCCATTCAAGCCAGAAGTTGAGAGTATTTTCTGCTTGACACAGGGTCAGAATAAAACATTAAAGAACAAACTTTCTGTAACTATGATTGTTAATATTTTTATTAATATTTTTATGAGCATTAGGATCACTCAACATGAGATTTTGTATTGGAGGGTCCTCTAATCATTATAACTACATCAAATAATATATTTTAAAAATCACAATTGTCATATAAATATAACTAAGTTATATAAATGAACTTAGTCATAAAAATAGTAAAATGTGTTAGGAAATGAAATATAACAATATGTATTTTGTAAGAAACACACCTGAAACATTAAGTTTATAGAGGTAAAATAAAAGCCAGAACAGAACCTACTGTGCTTCAGGTAAGATTTTAAGAAGCAGAAATAATAATCATGATTAAACAACATAAACAGGTGCAATCAGGGTTTGATTCACACAGAGACCCCCATCATCTCGTTTGGCTGATGCATGGAGGGAACACTAAGAAGATGGTATGTAAGGAGTACTTGAAGAGACTGTATAAATATCCCATAACTGGTACCAGTCAACTAATCATATGGTCAGTTTCAGTTACTTCCCTTTACTCCATTAGGATCTGTGTGAATTCGTTGGCTCTTTCTTTTCCAATATCCAGTGAGAAACCAAGTAAAAGAGACTTAAAACCTTCTCTTCAATGAAACCATATGGCTTCTGAAAAACAGACCTTAGTCCTTGATCTTTTCATTAGTTCATTTTTCAATATTGCATTATGAAAATGAAATTTCTAAATTTGGTTGGGAGAACAAGTGACAAGAAAATGAGAGTTGGAATAAAAGCTGGATTTCAAGTCAGTGCAGATCCACAACTGCTGGGGGCTCAAGCCAGTTAAGGTAGGAAAAAAAAAGGGGGGATATTGCCTTTGAATTGATATGCTAAAATGCTGAAGAAGTGAGATTAAGCCTTCTTGGAACTGAGAGTGTGGAGGGAATGTACATGCCAGGTAGGGAAATTACATTATTCTTAAAGGTACCATCACCAAAGAAATAATATTAATACCTAAATACATTGAAAGGCATAGAATCTCAAAGAAAAAAGTTAATTGAACTATAGGGAAAAAGAGTTAGCAAAACTATAACAGTTCAGGTGAAGAAGAAGAGTATTTTGGACATAGATAACAATGTTATTTTGGTTGGTGATTATGCTTGGTTCTGGAAGAGGATCAAAACGACATCACTATGTTAAAGTGGCTGATAAGACCAATATGAGCTTGGAATGTTCTGCCACAGGTCAGACACAAATAGGACAGTGTTGTGTGAGAGGATCATTACGAAGACCATTTTGATTAGACAGTGTGAAGATGAGTAATGTATAAGGATGAAAAGTTTGTGAATAAGGAACCAGGTAGTGAAGAGCCTTAAATAACAAAGAATTTATATTTGATCCAGAAAATAATGGGTAACATTTCATTCACTTTAAGAAAATTAGTCTGGCAAATATATAGAGGAGAAATTGGAATGGGAAAAGATTTGAGGCAGAGAGACAAACAAGGAGGCTATTGCAATTGTCCACAAAAAGGGTGATGATGTATTTAACTAGTGTAATGGTTGTTTCAGTGGTGAGAAGAGCACACACGTGCAGTATGTTGTCAAGAAATGTCAAGACATAACAACCAATTGGATTTGTGGGGTGATAGAAAGCAAAGAATTGAGCATCACTCTAATGTCTCCAAATAGAGTGACTAGTGCCATGATTTAAATTGCCCTTTAAATAGCTAGAAGCAAGTTTTAGAGAGGGGTATAGTTGGGAAAGAAAGATTATGAATTTTGTTTTAAACATGTTGAATTTGAGGTGCTGTGGGACATAGAGTTGAAAGTGCCCAATAGGCAATTGGTGATATGGATTTGATTTTCAGGAGAGAAATTAGGATTAATATATAGATATGGGATTTGTTTTCATAGAGAAATGTCAAAATATTAGGAGATACCTTGTCTTCCAGAGCTAAGGTCCAGAAAGAAGGCTATGCCCTGAACTTGCCATACCAACAATCCTTTGCACTAACCTTATGAATGATTTTAGCAACAGACTTCAGAATTATCTCACACCAGCATCAGGTGGTCGCTGAATTTGGACAAGCACCTGTAGTACCCATTGTCCAATTATTAAGCCCTATTATGGATGAAATCTATGTCATTGATGCTGTTATCCTTTATCATCAGGACTACAACTCATTCTATTGCCACAGGTATAAGTATTGAGATCATCCCACATTGCCTGAAGTCTTTCCCATTAGTAGAAGAGCTCTGGCACATATGTCCTCACTTAAGAGCCATTTTCCTCACTTTGAAATTTAAATTCTGTCTGTCCAGACTCTAATCTGCTTTGTTCAATTTCAATGACCCACAGGTTGGAGACCAGTTCCAGTCTAGTTGACATTAATTGGTTTCAGAAGTAGGATAGGACATAGCACCAGGTCATTGGGACACTCTGGTATCTGTGGGAGTGGACTAGGTGCCACTGGAGATTTCTTTCTCCAAAGTCCAGTTGCTGGCTTCTTTGATGATTCTTCTGCCCTTGTTCCTGCTCCAATTTCCTAGGTTCTTGCTTTGATTAAGCCCATTTTTCTTTGTGAAGAAAACTTCAAAGTCTTTTCCATAAATCAGTTTGTCCTGGGTCCTTATAGTAGGGAAATCCTTTCTGAACTGTATACCTCTTATAATTGGCTTTTCCATGTTTCTCTAAAATTGCAACTGTGTATTGAGCTAGCTCTGTTTGTATCTGTCTTGTTATTTTGTTTGTGTTTGCATCCCTGTGTTTATAAAATGTCTGTCATGCTTGTGTCATGAGCTAGATTCTGTTACCTTGAAAAATTTAAAACACAGCTAGCTGGGGGCATGGGGGGGAAACAAAAACAAAAAAACACAACTTCTAAAGGCAATAGCTAAAGAATTTAGAACACTGGGAAAGAATAATGAACTTTTATACTTGAAACAATTGTCCTATTGGATTAATCCTCTACTTTAGTTTTCTGTAAGAGGTTAGATTATAAGAAAGAAGGAAAAAACCATACGACACTTTTCCCCCCTGTTGTTTAAGCTTTGGCTATAGTGTAATTACAGAAAAAAAAAGTAAGATAATTAAAGTTTGTGGAAGTACTAAAAACATACTAGTTTAAAAAGTTTGAAGATTAATTATTTTAAGATTGAAGGAGAGAACTCCTAAGACTTTGGGGTAATTCCAGGAACTCACTGTCTTGTGAAATATTTTTGCATCTTGATTTGGAGATGGGTTCAAGCCTGCAAAATCTTTTGAGACACCTCACAGCACCAGTCCTTTTGGGGTCTCCTTTTGTTTGTGTTATTATAGTTTTTGTTTTTCTAAATTCTCATATATTGTGAAATTCGAGAGACCATTCTAATAGAAATGCTGTTAGACAAAACAATTTTTTAATCTGGATGTTGCTAGATTGTGAATTAGGATTTTAAAACTATGTGATAAAAAATAGATATTTGAAAACTATTCAATATTTAATGAGCTATATCTTGTTATAAAACAAATAATAAAAAATAATAATTACTATAATAGTGAATTTTCAGTTGAAAATTCTTGGCTATTATGAAAAGTGTATAAGTGGTTTAAAGATATAGATTCAGCATATTAATGATGAGTCAACTATCAGGTATTTGCTAGCAGTGTGTGTGAAACCCCAGAATTTGTGTAGTTTTAATTTATAAGTAAAAGATTAATGAAATGTTAATTGTTAGGGAAACATTAGAAAAAGATATTCAGCCTTTAATTGTAGTTAGTGAAATTTTGCTATTTAAGACAAAAAATTTTTGATTCCCTATGACTTTATTTTTGGCTGCCAGATATGATTTATGCCTGGAATCAAACAGAACTAAGGGAATTTTTCCCTTCTGCTATGATACATGATATTGTTATAACTATTTCCTTTTAGCAAATTTTTTATGATCAAGAAGTTTTGTAAGTACAATACTAATTATATTAAATAATAGAATGCATTAAATCCTAATAAAATCTCTGAATTATTATATTAGGATGCAGGTATGACCATCTTATAATTTTAACCAATATTTCTGGTCAAATTATAATATAGGGATAATATCCTCTTTAGGGGGGAAATGATTAGACAAAGTTATAAGAAAAATGTAATGTAATAGTTTTAAAATTAAATAGCTTAAGTTTTATGAAAAAGCAACAGAATTAGATTGTTTTCTCTAAGAACCATATACAGATGCATATGATTGCTTTCCAAAAACATAGTTATGATATAAATTCGGGGTGTGAATTTTAGTATTGTTTTGGTAATAAGTTCTCAAAATTGTTAAGGATTTATTAAGGAATAAGATTTTTACACATACATTGTATTGATAATGGTAAAGAGAATAAAATTTTTTCCCATTTTTAGAGTATCTGTCTAATAATTTTTATTTATGATTGTTTTTTTTTCCCTGAGGCAACTGGGATTAAGTGACTTGCCCAGGTCACACAGCTAGGAAATATTAAGTATCTGAGGTCAGATCTAAACTCAGGTCCTCCTGACTTCAGGGCTGGTGCTCTATCCAGCTTTTTATTTTCAACATATATGCACAGATAATTTTTTCAACATTGACCCTTGCATAGTCTTGTGTTTCACATTTTCTTCTCCTTCCTCCCACCTCCTCCCCTAGACGACAAGCAATCCGATACATGTTATACATGTTAAAATATATGTTAAATTCAATATGTGTAAACATATTTATACAATTCTCTTGTTGCACAAGAAAAATCAGATCAAAAAGGAAAGAAAATGAATAAGAAAATAAAATGCAAGCAAACAACATCAAAAAGCGTGAGAATGTTATGTCGTGATCCACATTCAGCTTCCTCTTTTTTTTTTTTTTTTTTTTTTGCTGAGGCAATTGTGGTTAAGTGACTTGCCCAAGGTCACACAGCTAGGACGTGTTAAGTGTCTGAGGCCAGATTTGAACTCAGGTCTTCCTGACTTCAGGGCTGGTGCTCTATCCACTGCGCCACCTAGCTGCCCCTCAGCTTCCTCTTTCTGGGTATAGATGGCTCTCTTCATCATGAGATCATTGGAACTGGCATCAGTCATCTCACTGTTGGAAAGAGTCATATTCATCAGAATTGATCATCATATAATATTAATGTTGCTGTATTTAATGATCTCCTGGTTCCGCTCATTTCACTTTGCATCAGTTCATGCAAGTCTCTCCAGGCCTCTCTGAAATCATCTTGTTGGTCGTTTCTTACAGAACAATAACATTCCATGACATTCATATACCATAATTTATTCAGCCATTCTCCAATTGATGGGTATCCATTCAGTTTCCAGTTTCTTGCCACTACAAAAAGGGCTGCCACAAACATTCTTGCACATGTGGGTCCCTTTCCTCCTCTAAGATCTCTTTGGGATATAGTCCCAATAGAAACACTGCTGGGTCAAAGTGTATGCACAGTTTGATAACTTTTTGCATAGTTCCCAATTGCTCTCCAGAATGGTTGGATCCATTCACAGTTCCACCAACAATGTATCGGTGTCCCAGTTTTCCCACATTCCCTCCAACATTCGTCATCTTTTCCTGTCATCTTAGCCAATCTCAGAGGTGTGAAATAGTATCTCAGAGCTGTCTTAATCTTTCTCTGATCAATAGTGATTTAGAGCATTTTTTTCATATGATTAGAAATAGTTTTAATTTCTTCATCTAAAAATTGTTCATATCCTTTGACCATTTATCAATTGAAGAATGGCTTGAATTCTTATAAATTTGAGTCAGTTCTCTATATATTTTAGAAATGAGGCCTTTATGAGAACCCTTAAATGTAAAAATGTTTTCCCAATTTATTGCTTCCCTTCTAATTTTGTCTGCATTAGTTTTGTTTTTATGACCATACCACCCTGAATTAGGCAGGAAGCCTAATACATGTTAATTATGTAAAAATATTTGACAGATCAAATATGTGTATATATATTTATACCGTTATCTCGTTGTACAGGGAAGAGAAAAAAAAAAACTGAGAAGGAAAACAATGTAAGCAAACATCGATAGAGAGTGTGAAAATGCTTTGTTGTGGTCCAGACTCACATCCCACAGGTCTCTCCCTGGGTGCAGGGAGAACATGGCTCTCCTCATCACTGAACAACTGGAACTGGTTTGAAACATTTTATTGTTGAAGAGAACCATGTCCTTCAGAATTGATCATCATATAGTCTTATTGTTGTAATGTACAATGATCTCCTGGTTTTGCTGATTTCACTCAGCATCAGTTCATGCAAGTCTCTCCAGGCCTCTCTGAAATCCTGCTGGTCGTTTCTTACAGAACAATAATATTCCATGGCATTCATATGCCATAACTTATTCAGCAGCTTAAATTTTTTTTAAAAGATTCTTTGATATAGGATTTAGCTAAGGATAAAAATAGCCAAATATATGTCAGCTGAAATTCTCTGAAGTTTCAAGATTGAAAAACCAAATTTAAATGATTGTACTAGTTTATATTGTCATTAATGAAACCCAACTTAATGTTATTTTTAATTTGTGAAAAATCTTATAGATTTGGCATACAAGTGGATTGAGGGGATTAGGACAACAAGTGATTAATAATGGGAACTGGGTGAACCACCCTAACTCTCTTGTGATTCAATCCTGGTATTTACTTTATATGTATTAATTATAGATCTAGACTAATCTGAGTCTTACAAGAAAAATTTATTCAATTGTGGGAATTCGAATAAAACTATTGAATTGTCTGAATCTAATCCTGCATGACTAGGAATTTGGACCATCTCTAGGTATTGTTTAGACTCTTAACTTAGGACCTGACTAGAAACTGAAAGTCAAAAAATGATGCAAGGAGTTTTTCTAAGGACCCCTCCAGCTCCCAGAGCTGCCATATTTATGGGTATGGACTTCCAGATCATCAGAAGAAAGCCCCTGCTACTGAGTGAAGAATAACAGAATCTTCTGAAAACCTCAGAGTTTGTCTAAGTATGAACCCAGAAGCAGCTAACACCCACAACCGAGACAGCTGTCTAAGATTCTGGACAAGGACTGAGAATATTTCTCTCCCTTTTTGTTATGTGTCCTACCACCAAGGCCTTGGTTCAAGCATGTCTTAACATTTTCTCCCTCTACATTATTGCCTCACCACCACCACTTCTTTTCTGTTTGCAAGCAAACAATGGCTAGCAATGATAACTGAAACACACTTGCCTAATAGGTCCCTTCAAAGAACTAACTCCCTGGAGAACATCTCATTTTGGCCCAATAGGACTATCATGGCATCTTGGTTCATATCTGCTACTCCTTTCTTGGTCATAAGAAAAATGATTCTTTCAGATCCCCTTCCTTTGACCAAAAGAAGAAAATGTCAATAAATTAGGAGATACCCTATTTTTCAGAGTTAAGGTTAGCAAGAAGGCTATGTATGCCCTAAGCTTGGTATAACAACATTCCTTTGCACTCATCCTCTAAATATTTTCAGCCACAGCAAAATCCCAGAATTGCTTCACACTAGCCATCAGGTAGTCTCTGAACTTGGACAAACACCTATAGTACTCATATTAATGACCCATTAAGCCCTGTTATGAACCAAACCTGTCTCATTATTGCTGTTACCCCTCATTGTCAGGGCCCCAGCTCACTCCTTTAGCATAGGTAGAGGTATTGAGATCTCCCCACATTAGTTCCCTCCCACTGGGGGAAGAGCTCCAGCCCATGTGTCCTTACTTACAAAGACATTTTCTTCACCTTGAAATTTAACTTCTGGTGTGTCTTTTGTTTCTACCCTGCTTTATTCAACTCTGTCCACCCATAAGAGGCCAGTCCCGATCTGGTTGACAGAAGATAAACTTTTGGCAGCTATATAGTGGTGATATATTGGATAGAACACTGGGCCTGGAGTCAGGAAGCTCTGAGTTCAAATTCAGAGTCAAACACTTATTAGCTATGTGATGCCAAGCAAGTCATTTAATCTCTCTCTGCCTCAGTTTCCTCAATTATATAATAAAGATAATAATAGCATTTATCTTCCAGCATTGTTGTTAGGGACAAATGAGATAATATTTGTAATAGCACATTGTGGGCTTCTTTCTCCTTCTATGGAAGCAGGCAAAGTCATTAAGGGAGAGAATGTAGAGAAAGAAGAAAAGGAGACCAAAGACTAAGCCTTGGACTGCATTCTCAATTAGGATATGATTTGGATTATGATTCAATAAGGAGATTGAAAAGGAGTGAGAAATATACACCTAGAGAGAGGGATATGAGATATGGACCACAACATAACATTTTCATGCTCTCTATTGATGTTTGTTTGCATTGTGTATCCTTTCTCTGATTTTCTTTTTTTTCTTGTAGATAGGAGTTTTCTTGCACAACTTGTCAAGTATTTCAACATAATTAACATGTAGTGGACTTCCTGCCATCTAGAGGAGGGGAGGGGACTGGGGGTAAAATTTGTAATGGAAAGCTTTGTAAAGATCAATGCTGAAGAACTACCCATACATATGTTATACAAATAAAAAGCTTTAATAAAAAAGAAGAAGAAGAAGAATACTGAAAAGTTAAAAAAAAAGAAAAGGAGTGAGAAGATTAATAAAAGGAATGTAATGCTCAGGGAGAAACTGAGGCAGTACTACAGATTGGAAATTGGTTAATATTTTATTGATGTTAATGGAGAGTTTAGAATCCATAGCTATGGATGGGACTGAATGGGACTCCTGTCTCAAAGCACCCAGTGCTGGAGAGTTAGACTGGCAGCTATTAGCCAGCCCTTTGGATCTCCAAGTATCCAATGATTAGTGATTTGCTCCAAGGATTCTTATAGGGCTCCAGCACTCAGGGGAACAAAGCAACTCAAGAGGCAGAAGGAGGAAGAGGGCATTGGAGAAATTGGAGCTCCAGGAAAGGACTATCAATTCAGTTCTGATGGGTTTGGGGGATGGAGGAAGGATCATAAATTCTGATAAGTTTGGGAAAAAGCTAGGAGCCACTGCGTCTGAAGCCAAAAGATAAGGGGGATGTACAGGTATTTGATATAGGCAATCTGGAAGTATTATGACTCTTTGGAATGCCAGTAGCCATTACTCTGCAGCCCAATTATCTCTGATTGGTCAGAAGTGGGGGGAGGATTGCTACTGAGGCAGAATAATTAAGGGAAACTGAGAGAAAACAATTGAGGAAAACTAAGACATGGGAACTGTGGCACAACAGGAGAACCAAGAGAGAGGAATGATCTAAAATCTCAGAGAGTTTCTTCCAAGAGGATATTGTGGTACATAGTATTCAATGATATTAATGATAGTGTGTGGGAGTACAAAAATGCTGTACCCTCCAAATATAGTGGGGCTTTAGAATTCTCCCAGTGTAGGTCACCAAATGTTGAGGTATGGGGGTACAGAAGCATTGGACTCCCAAATGTAACATTATTATTAATAAAATCTCCTGTATGGGTCATTAAATGTTAGGGAACAGGTTGAACCCTCAAATATATTGGAGTTTCCAAGCTGATGTTGCAAGGTATTTGAAAAGAACGTGTAGACTTAAACCATCTCCAAATCAAGAGGCAAAAATTTTATTATTACATCATTGACTGGCAGGCTAAGTTCCAAAATGGAGTTTTAGCTATTAACAAGAAGAAAGACACGGCTGTTACCTATTGGAATTTATCATTAACAAGAGAGAAAATAGCCATAATAAGGGGGAAGATGGCACACAGTGCTCAATAAACTAGCCATTGTGTAGTAAGCAGGTAAAGTTCTTAATAGGAGTTAGTGATTAACTAGGGGAAAGCTGTAGGCTAAATTCCCTCATGGAAGTTGCCATTAACAAGGGGAAAGGTGCCATAAGGTGGGGCTAAAGTTTCTAATGAACTAACTATAAAAGGGGAAAGATGCCAAAAGGCAAACAAAGTTCCTAGAGAACTTGCTGCCATAAGGTGGGCAATTCCTAATGAACCCATAAAGAAGTGGGGTACAATTAGGTTCTTTTATAGGAGAAAAATAATCTGGGGGTTGACATCTATTGTTAGGCCTTCTGATTGGATACAGTACCTGTGGGGTCATGATAATTTTTGACTATTCAAGGAATTCAACAAGGGCCTTCTGCAAAAAAAGCCCATTTAAGAATAACAACAGGCTCATTTAAGGACCAGGTAATCCTGTCAATGCTCCTCCCCTCCTTTTCCCCCCCTTGCCTCAGGAGAGAGCAGCTGTGGGAATTTTCACCCAAGTTACAAAGGCCACTTAAATTATCCTTAAATTCAACAAAAGCCCTTTCCAGTTAATATTCCTCCCTATGGCCCACCTAGACTTTGGGTTGCTAACAGGGACAAGACTTTTTGTGAGGAGTAGGAGGTGCTGTCTTATTCATCCTATCATTTAGAGGTCTAGAAGAATGAGGGTGTGAGAAATGGATGGGCATTTGGTTTCCACAGTTATGAAAATTAAATTGGAGAAACGAAACAAATTAGAAAACTGAAACCTCTAAGAACATTAAAGAATAATCAAGGGTGGAGGTTAGTTATTTCCCCCAAAATGGGATAAGAACTGACTTTTATTTTATATTTTATATGTTCAGGGGTGGTGACCTGAGATTTAAAACAAATCTTTTGTTCTTTGCCCTTAGCCCTCTTCTATTAGCTTCCCCCTTCTAGAATGGAAGTTCCTTTGGGGCAGGGACTGGCTATGTAATGAGAGGTGGAGATTTATGACGTGTAACTTCTGTAACATCCAATTAATAAGGAATCAGGGCAGAAAGGTGCTTCAGAATAGGAAATAAAATGCAGCCTTTGGAATTTCAAAGGTGTGTGCCTATTCACCTAAGTGCCCATTCTTACAAGGATGTGAAATAAATCTTTCCTGCATTTATCCGGGAGTCAGTGGAATTCTTGGTAAGATATTTTGCTTCTTACAAAGATCAGAAATGTGTGGGATAAAAATGCGACGCCCCACTCAAAATAATTATCAGAGATCTCTCAAAGTGAAGATTAGAAGTTTATTAGAATCTTTTGAAATTCTGGACAATCATTCTTCTCAGGGGCAAGCCAGGGAGGAGAATGAGACCGGAGTGTGAACAGATCTTTTATAAGATAGAGAGAGCCACTGGCTCCCAGGATCTGCCAATCTCCAGAACAAGGTATCTCTGACTCACTTATCAGAGACCTCTTGCAAATAGGATTCTCCATCTAAAGTCCAGTTTGCCTTTGATATTCTAAAAAGCCACACTTACTCCCTACATTGTTCTAGTTATTGATTCCCAATGAAAAACCACACCAATCTCTCACAGTCATTACTCTGAGAAGTCCTCAGTTTCCCATTTCATTCATGAAGTCATAATATTTTGCAATTAAGAAGTTACTGGTAAAATTGGAGAAAGCAGTTTTAGACAATAAGATCAGAAGCCACTTGGCAAAGAATTTAGAAGAAAGAAGTAAAGGCATAGAATGATAATGTGAAATCTATGCTCTCCCTCCCTTACTAAAAGAGTTGACAATCAGGTGTGAGGAAGAAAAAAACCTGGATTATGGGAACAGGGAACAGAGCAGTGGATACAGTGGAGAACATTACTGTTTCCACAACTTCATTCAATTCTAAGTAGTCACCATATTATGTATAAATGTAACTGCAAAACAAGTCCCCTCCCCCCTCCCCACCTCTTGGTAAAATAACTCCTTTTCTTAATATAAAGAAGCTAATGAAATGCCTCAGTTTCCCTGAATTGTAATACCTGTTTCTCTGCATTAATTTCCCTGAATTATGATATCTCAGTTTCCCTGAGTTGGTATGCTATGTCCCCTCCACCCCTTCCTGGCCATTAGTTCTGAGATAATTAGGGTTGGGAGCTCTGGCCACTCTGGCATTCCAAAGAGTCATAAAACTCCAGATGATTTATCTCAAATACCTAGATGCCCCATCTATCTTTCCTGGCCCAGACTTCCTATCTCTTGCTTGACCACCTTCTTCACTCCCAATTTATCAGAATTTATGGTCCTCCCTGAAATTATGACTTACTAAATATTTCTCCCCCCTTGCTTTTGTTTCTCTGACAGTTGGAATCTCTGGAATTAATTGCTAAATGCTGGATGCTTTGAGACAAGAGTCTGATCTAGCCAGCTGGCTATGGCTAATCCAAATTCTCCACTATTAAAATGTCAAAAACCTCTAATCTCTGTCTTGCCTCAGTTTCTCGGGCATTATACTATACTCATAATCATACCCACTGGCCACATTCTCCTAGACATAACTTTCACAAAAATAAGCTTAGTTGGCCCCTCAGCTAAGCTCTAACCCTCCATGTAGACATAATTATGCTTCCCAAAACTGTATATAAACCCCATGGCTTTGTCTACTGGGTAGCCAGCCTGTATCAGAGCAAACCAGACTCCTTAGAGAGACAGGGAAGCCAGTCTGACTGCCCAAAGAAAGCCAAGATCCAGCCTTGCCTATAGCTTTAATGGGATGATCCTATAAACTTGCCAGCAGCTTGAGGGGACCAAACCCCTGCAAGTGTAGAAAGCTCAGAGAAATCTTGCTTAAACCTGACATGAGGAATTTATACATGCTTTTACAATAAATATTGCATATTGAGCACCATTTTTGACCAGACATGAGACACTTGCATCCCTAGCATGTTCCATTTGACAAAAACTTGAGGGAAACTGTGGATTCTAGTAAAAAAATTTTTTAAAAAATTAATTTAAGAATGAGAGAGATTTGGACATATTTGTAGTTAGTTGAGAAGGAGGTGGTAAAGTGAGTAAAAGATTGAGAGATAAAGTATTAATATGGTATAGTTTCTAGGGAGATATAGCAGTAATTTTAAGGTCCCCTGACCTTAGGGGACTTCTATTCTAACAATCTGTGAGTGATCCTAAAGTCCTCTGGCTTGGAATCTGGGACCCTATGACCAAGGCCCCCCACATCCAACCTGAGAATACTATTGTTCTAACAATCTGATTCTAAATTCTTCTGGCCTCTGGATAGTCCCACAAATCAATCTCTTGAGACAATAGTGAATAGATCATTCCTCAATTCATTGCTGACTGTCAGATAATCTGTTGGTATGTGATAACCAAATTCTTGAGACCATTCCTAGGTTCTACCCCATGGCCATAAAATTAGCATATCTATAACATGAAGAACTAGATAAATTTGTCTCTGCTTCTGTTTCTTTGCTAAATTCTCTTGGAAGTCAGACTGCTTCAATTGGTTACAATTACAATAAAATAAAAATAAAAATAATTACAAAAACAATAAACAAAACCAATAAATTTTGCCTTTGACTTGGATATAGTTCAAGCCTGCAAATTCTTTTGAGACACTTTGTGACCCTGGTCTGTGACCCCCCAATCTTTTAGAGTCCCCAACCTCAACAGTATGATTGTGGGAGACAATCTGCTTAAGAAGACAGAAATGGGATGGGATGGATCCACATAAAGCAGTGATTCTTGGCAAAGGGGAGGGAAGGCTACCTCATTATCTGAGATTATGAGTGTCCTTGTTCTGGAAAAGAACCATAACATCAGGAAGGTGATATCATGACATGCAAATGAACTGGATTTATTTGAGGGAGAACTGTGCAAAGTCAATGGCCTCACTCTTTCCTCCAGAGCCAATGGATCTAATGGCAAGAGAGAGGTCAGGATTACTGGAGATGACCCAGATGTGGTGGGAGGTCTTGCCCTCTTTGAGCTAAGGTCTTTCCCAGGTCTCAGTTTGTCTGAGGCAACACCATTCAGGCAAGGTAAAAATGAGACAGAGAATGGCCTCTTTTACCTAGTTAAAAAAAACAAAATAAAACCAATAGGATCGAGGAGAGGGAAGCCCAGGGAAGACCATCAGGGGTTCTGGCCAAGACAGAAACAACTACTATTAACATTCACTCTGAGCTAATGAAGCCCAAACAGGGACCAAATGAGACTTGACTAATCAATGAGAGCCAGAATGATTTGGGTTTAAGACTAAGTCCTAGCCAATAAATCCCAAGATTATCTTGAGACCTGTTAAAGACCTTAGTTTAAAAAGGCTAAAACCTTCCATTGCATCCTGGGCATTTCAGTCATCCTGATTTATATCTTGCTAGTGGACCCAATTGACTCTGGAGGTAAGAGTGAGATTGTTGACCTTGCAAGCCCTCCCTTGCTTAAATCTAATTCACTTGAATATCATGACACTACTTCAATGTGATGTCTTGGCCCTCTTTGAGAATGAAGAACAAACCATTCTGTTCACAAAGGATATCATACTCTCACTTGTGAGTGCTCTGCTCAAACACATGTAAATTTTGATCTTACATTAAAGGTAAAGAGGAGAGAGTAAAAAATGATGTCAAAGGATTTTGAGATACAGAGAAAGGAAGAGGAAAGAACTTATGTTAAATGGCTTTAATTTTCATAGCATGGGTCAAGAACTTTAGATGATAGGGGAATAGAGTTCCCTTAGGACAATTAAAGAGAAAAGGTTTGGAATACCCCCATGAGGGGTAGGATAGAGAATCAATTAAGGAGGAATAAAAAGATTTAAGTACAATTGAGATTAAGTAATATAAATTTGTAGTGAAATTAGTTCATTTGTTCAGCTTCCTCTAGCACTACCATTTAGTATAAAATGATTAGGAACAGAGAAAGCAGATGGTAGGAGTAATCTAATAGAGATGTCTGGCAAATTAGGACAGAGAAGCAAAAGAATCTAGAGTTGAGGATAGAGTAAAAGAATACTGGCTAACTAAAGGATTGAGATGAGAAAGGGAGAAAAGTGAAACCAGAACAAAGGTCAGGTACTGGGAGAATACTAAGGGATGGAGAAAATAGAGGTCATAGTGAGAATGAAGAATAAGTTTATTTTAAACAATTTTTATTTTCCCCAGTTACTTATAAAAAGCAATATATTTTTTGGTTACACATTTTTTTTTTTTTTTTTTTACATTTTTCCTTATGAATCATGTTGGGAGAGAAAAATCAGAACAAAAGGGGAAAATCATGAGAGAACAAAACAAAGGAAAAAGAAAAAAAGTGAAAATAACATGTGTTGATTTACATTCAATCTCCATAGTTCTCTCTCTGGATATGGATCCTAAGTTTATTAGGATTGCAAAAGAATATTGTACATAGCAACAACAAGATAATGTGATGATCAACTGTGATGGATGTGGCTCTTTTCAACAATGAGGTGATTCAGGCCAATTCCAATAATTTGTGATGGAGAGAGCCATCTGCATCCAGAAAGAGGACTGTTAGGACTGAATGTGGATCACAACAGCGTATTTTCACCTTTTTTTGTTGTTGTTTGCTTGCTTTTTTTTTTTCTCTCTCATTTTTTTTTTTTCCTTTTTGAACTGATTTTTCTTATGCAGCATAATAAATGTGAAAATATGTTTGGAAGAATTGCACATGTTTAATCTATATAGGATTACTTGCTATCTAAGGGAGGGGGAAGTGGGGAGGAAGGGAGAAAAATATAGAACACAATGTTTTACAAGGGTGAATGTTGAAAACTATATTTATATGTATTTTGAAAAAGAAAAATCCTATTATACCACTCTCCATTCGATAAATGGTCAAAAGATTTGAACAGACAATTTTCAGATGAAGAAATTGAAACTATTTCTAGTCATATGAAAAGGTGTTCCAAATCACTGTTGACCAGAGAAATGGAAATTAAAACAACTATGAAATACCCTACACACCTCTCAGAGAGGCAGGTCTTAAAAGAAAGAGGTCTAATGTGAAAGGAAGTTTTCTAATTGCATGGGAGGTTTTGTAGAAGATATAGTTGAAGAAGTGAGCAGATCTGGGTCAGTACATTAAAGGGTTAGGGAATGATGAGGAGGAGGATAAGAGGAAAGAAAGTTGGGAGTAGGAGTTGGAAGGTGGGTTATTTATTCTTGGACTTTGAGGGATTCAGTATTATTGTGATTGGAGAAATAAGAGAGGGTGGGAGGAAGTAAGTTATATAACTTCTGAATGAGTTCATCTAATTTCAACTGAGACTTCATGAAAGATGAAATAGACTAAATAAGCAATATTTTAAAGTATTTTTATTTTATTAACTACAAAGATAATTTTGTTCTCACTAAAATTGTTACATAAATTATTTAATAATTAAGCATTCAATAACAATGCATAACTGATGATATTTTAATGAGAACAATGTGATTTATTGTGTCTTATTATTTTTTTTAAATAATTTTTTGAACTTTATGATGCAGCAATTTGAAGGTCTAGTTTTAAGTTTAGTTTATTTTGAAACTTGAAAGCAAGTTTCATCATTAACAATAGTTACATATTTCTTGCACAGGCTCTGCATATGGACAAAATCTTGCACTCAGGATTGAATAAAAGGAAGGGAATAATATACTGGATCACATATATGAAATTGCAGAATGAAGTATATACATTGTATACTTGCTAACAGATTGTTTTATTTTGTTTAACTATACCTCTTCATTATAAGGGGATGCTTCTACTTTGAGTAGACCTAAGAGAGAAGTGATAAAAACATTCAAAATAAATAAATAAAATGTTAATAAAAAAGGAAAGAAATTGCCCAGTCTTTCCTATGGTCCTAAACTCCTCTCTATCACCAAAGCCCATTTTTTTTTAACATTCAAAGTTTTTTTTTTTTTTTTTTTAAGGGAAAGGAATGAGTACTTATACATGTGCTATATAAATACATTAAATATATATTTAATTTATAATAATAATGTAATATATTAAATATAATAGTAACAATTAATTTAATATATACATATTTACATATGTGCCAGGCATTGTACTAATAGATTTCTGACAAATATCAACATAGCCATTCAAAGTAGGTGCTGTTATGATCTCCATTTTACAGATCAGGAAACTGAGGTAAACAGAAGCTGACTTTCCCAAAGCCACATAGTAAGTGTCTGAGGCTGAATTTGAACTCAAACCTTCCTGATTCCAAGACCAGGGCTCTATCAACTGTGACACTAAGTTGTCTCACACTAATGATTATGTATGATAGACTTACAACCCAAATCTCTCTGATTTCAAGGGCCATCTACCACTTGATCCTTACAACAACCCAAAGACAAAGGTAAGAGATTCATAATTAATAATTAATCCCATTTTACAGATAATGGAACTGGTGAACAAAGAAATAAAGTGACCTGCCTGGGTTCCCACAGGTAATATCAGAAATTCTTAACCTGAGGTCTGTGAACTTAATTTTTCTCAGTTTTTGTTAAATATAAATCAAGATAATTGGTTTCCTTTGTAATCCTATGTAGTCATATGTCTTTAAAGGCACTGCTGAGAAGGGGTCCACAGGCTGCATTAGACTTCCAAAGGGGCCCATGACAGAAAAAAAAAAAAAAGGTTAAGAATCCCTGCTCTAGATGATGCTATGGTATAGAATACCAATATCTATAAAGTATCAAAATTCTGGGCAATGAAGACAATTATAATGGGTATGTGTAGAATAAAAAACATTATCAGTGGTGACCTTCATGACAAGATGGCATAAAAGACATCTCAGGACAACAGTTTTAGAACAAGAAAGGACCTTAAAGGTGATCTAATCCAAGGTCCCCATTTTACACATGATTATTAGGCCAAAAATATTATGTCCCTTGCCTGAGATCATGAAGGCAAGGATAGATTTGCATTCAGATCATCTGACTTGAAATTCATCACTCTTTTGTCTTTTATCAACAAGAAAATGTATGACATAAAAACAATTTGGGTCAGCCTTGAATGAGAGAGAACAAATGAATATGATTCTTATTCCATCAAGATTCACAAAATGTTACCAGACCAAGAGGAAAGCCTCAGCATATTAAATATGCTGAGTATTTATGGAATGATGTGGAAAAGAATCCCACAGGATGATGTGCTGCGACTGGGTTGCAATCTAACCCCAGTAAAGCAATTCCCATATGGATGAGATCCCGGAGCCATTAAAATAGTTACTAGGGGGATTTTCCTAGGACAGATTGTTTTCATTTCTTTGGAAAAGTAGAGTTATTGCATCACTTTCAGTAACAGCCAAACTTTACATATTATATAATAAAACATTAAGGACAAATCATATCATTGGAGGGAAGGAGAGAGAGTAAATGACAACCTATCAACTTTTGTTTATAAGTCTACATTGCATTTCAGCAAGAAAACTGATAAAATTGAAGAAAGAAGAAACAGCAGCATAAGAACTGTTCAAAATAATTTCCTTCTAGTCAACATAAATCCTTTCTGGCTGCCCTCCACTAGCAACAATCCATTAAAAAACAAAAGGTGGAAAAAGGTCACCAGCCACAGAAAATGCATGTATCATGGGAGAGAGTGAGAAGGAGAGAAGAAAGAGCAAGCTAAGCATCATGAATCAGTTTTCATGAACTATATTTAGATACTGAACTAAAGTCCTATCATTAGCAGAAAAAAGTTCACCTTGCTTGGCAGCTATACTATCAATCGAATCTATCACAAGGACAAGAAAGAGTTAAGGAGACCTGCAAGTCCAAGCCAACAGAGCATACCATTTATATATGAAAACCCTAGTAAAAAATATCTGGGACGATAGCATTAAAATAATTCCTCTTAAGGGACTTGAAAACTATTTGTCCTACTTCCTCTGTGTTTTCATTGTCCTCACATAAGTATTAAAAACTGGCACACAGAGAGTTCAGAGTACAACTTGAAATAAATGGCTGCAGAAGGATTATCTCTCTTCATTGGTAATACCGCCAACTTCCAGTTAATAAAAACAATAAGAAAGATTTTTTTTATATAACTAGTGCCCATGCCATGTCCTATTATCTTTAAATTATATTTTCCAAGGTCCTAGGGGATAATCATTTGGAAAATAGAGAGATCATTAGTTCCAGGCTCTCTTCAAATTATTTGGGAGAGAGGCCACGGTAGAGCTGAGATATTATTTGTGGGGGAAAGAGCTCCACCGTGGCCTCTCTCCCAATTAGGTTTACAGGAACCCAAGGAACTTGTAGCAGGCAATAAGCTACTTGAGAAGTATTGGAAAGGATGCTCTCAAACAGAAAACCAGTAAAAGGAAAGGCAAATATCTGTTTTCTCTCTCTTCTGTATTGAGAGAGACTTTTGTTCTTCCAAAAGGCATTGGAGAAGCAGAAAGCTGTTGTGGATAGATTGAGGCTCCCATGTATGCGGGCCATCATCCATCAATTACCACAATCATTGTGATCCATAATACTGTGCCAGTGAGAACAGATAAGGAGCAATTGATCACACACAAGAGTTCCCCAAATCCAGGGTCTTCTGGGACAGATGATAGGGATCAGCAGGAAAGTGAGCCAAACTCAGACTGGGAGAGCAGGGCAGGGAAATGAGATCACTTTGAGCTGGTGAGGGGCTGCCTCCAGGGAAGGTAAGAATGACTCATCTTAGTGCACTGGCCCTTTTCTGGTTGCTCCCTTG
Organism: Myrmecobius fasciatus; assembly: GCA_023553655.1. Taxonomy (NCBI): domain Eukaryota; kingdom Metazoa; phylum Chordata; class Mammalia; order Dasyuromorphia; family Myrmecobiidae; genus Myrmecobius; species Myrmecobius fasciatus. The sequence goes on along the minus strand of JAJPUD010000265.1, from coordinate 678,268 downwards.
CTTATGGAGTAAAGTCGCAGACATTCAATCACCTCTCCTTTTTCCTGTGGGTGCAAATGTAGGTGGAACGGGAGTGAGGAGAGAGTGAGGAATGAGGGGTCCTTCCCAGAAGGGGACAAGAGACTTCTCTGTCCATAACCACATTTCACAGTGGAACAGCAGAGCTAATCCAATGGGATAAAGCAGGGCTGAACAGGGAAACCTCCAAGGAGTAGGGGATGAACTAACTGTTATTCTTGCTATCTTAGGTTTTATTCATTAACATATCAACAGCAACTCAAACTTATCGAAAATCCCTCTTTTACATGTTTTTCTGGTTTTACTGATCACGTCAGGACCTTATCTGAAACTTATACAGATAAAAAGCAATTAGGAGACCTAAAGCAAAAAGTGGAACCTTGGAGCCATTATGGGATCTAACTGGCCTTCCTTAATTTAGCCCCTAGTCCCAAAAATGTGACTTCAATTAATTTATGAGGTCATTGCAAGTGGCTTTTTTGCTCCCCAAATTTATGAAACAGTTTGCAAGTAACTGTTATGTTGCCCCTTTGCAACCTTTCCTCTTATTACAATTTCTTTATACTGTCTACTTATATGCTTACTTGCTATATTACTGGGTGAGGAACATAACAAGACACAATTTTCAATACAAAGTACTTCATAATTGCTCTTCTGGCATCCATAATGTTAACACAATGGCATGGAAAAGAAGTTTTGAAAGACATCTGGGAAGACACTCCATGAAAGAGTACCTAATTTTCCTTACATTTTGTGTTATTTGTGAATAACATGTAAACATTTTAAAGAGTAATATTTATTGGTTATTAACAATAATAACATGTTAAGATTTGTGTTACTTGAACTATTACAACAAACTGATTGCCTATGTCCTTTGAATGGAATGATCACTTGGGCTGGAAGTTTCACAGACATGATAAGGGGATTCTAGAGCTATAGGTTTTATATTCTTTATAATTTGAGTAACGATCCATTTATTCAGGGAAAATTCAGAATCTGGCTAGGGTGATTGTTTCCTCCAGACCATCTATACCATATAATCTGGTGAGGCAGTGAAACAAAGGAATACCTTCAAATATTCAAGTTCAAAGGAAGGAAAATGTTCAAGTTGTTTGTTCTTTATTCTTAAAGAAAACCCTGACATCAGGGAGGTGGCGCCAAGACACGCAAGTAAATTGGATTTAAGTGAGGCAGGACTATGCAAAGTCATCAGCTTCACTTGCTTCTCCAGAGCCAATGGGCTTAGTCAAACTGAGACCTATTAGGGATATATGAGCCTTTATAAGACCTCTGCATTTCAGGCTTGAGTATAGTGTCACCTGGTGGGCAAATTATATCTTACATTCTTTCACTGCTTTATTAATAAAACAACCTTATCTTCCTATACATTTAAGAAAGGAGACATAAGAGGTGGTATGGATTGCTTGCATTGCAATGTCCTAAGTATCATAAAGGGCTACCCCCAAGCACATACTCAGCCAACATCAGTATCACACTTACATTTGTATATGATTGATTCATCACATACGTTAATTCTTTGATTCTTGAACCAACCCTGTGAAATAGTATAAATATCAAAGCACTCACAAACTCAGAAAGGTTAAGAACTTACCTAATGTTTCACAGTTAATAGGTGGCTATTTTATGCTGGGCCTAATTCGGGCGGAGAGGTCTGGGATCAGTAATGAAACAAAATAAGGTATTCATAAACCATGTATTTGTTAACCAAATCAATGTACTCAACAGTAGAATAAAAAGGCATTTAGCATAGATTTAAATGCAGCTTCCCTTATCTCCTAATTTTCCCATAGATATGTGCCCACTCTGAATGTTAGGTTGATTTACATGATAGTGGAGAGTTTCTCAAGCTGTGGGGCCTGTACTTTGAACTTTCATGCCTTGGGCTCCCAGGAAATTGTATCAGCAGTTCAAATCTTAAGTTATTGGACTAATCAATCTCTAGGACAATTTCATTGACTTTTAAGGAAAATATCCTTTCCAGTCTTCCCTCTTTCTAATTAAGCCTAGAGCATGAGTTGTAAATTTCTTGTTGCCAAAGAGAGCATATTATCATGGTTTCCTGCCACATTAATACTGAGTTCACTCCTGCCAGACAGAGCTCGGACTTAAACTTAGGTTTTTTGATTCTTAGTTATTAATTCATCTATAGCCATATTTCCAGTGTTCCTTTCCTTATATTTTACTGATTGCATTATGGATGTACATTAGGATAAAGATATTTTCAAGACCAGGATTCTGTATTTTATAACACTGCCAGTTCAAAGATTTCAAAATTACTCATCTTCTTTAAATCAAATGCTAATAAACTTATTTGGTGTTTTATAGGAACCATGGATTTAGAAATTCAAGGGACCTCAAGGACCATTTAGTCCAGGTTCCTTTTTATTATAGCAAATAATTTAAAATGATAATAATAGGGCTTTACTATGTGCTAGACACTGTGTTAAATTATCTCATTTGATCCTAACAACAACCCTGGGAAGTAAGTGCTATCATCCCCATTTTACAGATATGGTAAAGAAAGGTTAAATGCCATGTCCAGGGTCACAAAGCTATTAAATGTCTGAGGCTAAATTTGAATTCAGGTCTTCTGAATTCAGTGCTTTATCCATTGCACCACCTACTTACCCTAATAGATGAGGAAACTGAGGCCTAGGGGATTTAAATTATTTGTCCAAGGTTACATAAATAGTAAGTGGTAGAAGCAGGATTTTTGAAAAATTACTCATTATATTTATTATACTCCCACATAGAAGGTACATAGCTTTGGATAATTGCAATGAACTGATCAGTTACAGTATTCTTCTTTTTTTTTTTTTTAATAATAGCTTTTTATTTTTTTCAAATACCCTAAAAGATAGTTTTCATCATTCACCTTTACAAAACCTTGCGCTCCAAATTCTTCTTCCTCCCTTTTCTCTCTCTCCCTGCCTATCCCACTCCTCTCCTCCCTTCCTCCCCACCACCCTCCTCCCCAGAACAGCAAGGATTCTAATACAGGTTAAATATGTGCAATTCTAGAAACAGGATTTTTAAAAACTAATTTTTGCAAGCATTTGTTATCTCTCTTTCCCATTGTCCCTCTCCCCCACCACTGAAGAAAAACAAATATACATAGTCCAGGAAAATGCCCTCTTTGACTATATCAATATCAATGTATGTATCATTCAACATTTAAGACTGTCACTTCACTGGCAAGAGATGGATGATGAGTTTTATTTTCATTTATCTGGACTTATGATTTAACATTGATGATAGTTGTAAAGTATTTCAAAATTCTTCTTTATAATGTTGCTTCCATTGTTTAAAATGATCCCCCTTATTCTATCCACATCACACTGCATCAGTTCAGAGAAGTCTTTCCAGTTTCCTCTGAATCATCCCTTTCATTATATGACATGGTTCAATAATGTTACATTACATTCATAAACCATGTGTTTAGCTATTCCCTAATAGGTGGTATCCCCTTTGTTTCCAGTTTTCTTCTGCTATGTAAAGAAGTACTATAAATATTTTTGTACATATAGGCCCTTTTCCTTTCTCTAAGTCTAGTAGCAAGACAGCTGAGTCAAAGAATTATGCATAGTTTAGTTCAGTAAACTTTTTGGACAAAGTTACAAATTGCTTTCCAGATGGCTAGCTCAATTCATGGCTATACCAACCATGTACTAGTAGTCCTGTTTTCCTGCAGACCCTTCAGTATTTGTCATTGTACTCTTATCACCTTTGCCAGTCTGATGGGTCTAAGGTATAAACCCAGTATTACTTTAGATTGCAGTTCTTTAGGTAAAAATGCTTAGAAAATTTGGTTGTTGATAGCTTGGGCTTCTTCCTTTGAAAATTGCCTATTTATGTTTTTTGATCATTTATCTATTGTGGAATAATCTTATAAATTTCAATCAGTTCCTTATGTATCTTGGATATGAACAAATATCAGAGAAACTGCCTGAAAATTCAGACTTTTTTTCCCTCCAGTTATCTGTTCCTCTTCTAATTTTAATTGTATTAGATTTGTACAAAAAACAAAACAAAACAAAAAAACAACTTTTAATTCTATGGAACTGAAATCGTCCATTTTATCTTCTATGATTCTCCCTCTGGCTTGTTAAATCAGGAATTCTTCTGAAATATATTGTTTGTCCTTCGTTCTTGAAGGGGGCCAATGACATCAGAAGGTGATATTCAGACTTAAAAGTGAATTGGTTTAAGTGAGGCAGGATTGTTAAAAATCACCAGATTCACTCTCTCCCGCAGAGCCATCTGGGTCCAGTGGCAAGGCAAATATCAAGATGACTAGAGATGTCCCTTCTCAAATACATAGATATAAAAGGTAATTTCTCCTTTACTCCTCCAATTTACTGAAGATGCCACTTTTTATATTTGAATCATGTTTCTGTTTGGAATTTATCTTGGTATTCAATTTAAAAGATTGATCTCCATCTAATTTCTGTGAAACAGATTGCCAACTACTCCAGAAATTTTTGTCAGTTAGTGAATTCTTCTCCCAATTATTGAAAATTTGGGGTTTATTGAACACTATGCTCCTCTGTGTGAATCAGGATTTGAACTCAGGAGTTTCTGATCTTAGAGATATGCGCTCTTTTCACTATTGCATATTACTTCCTTCAATGTATTTTTAAATTTTTTTGTAGCTTCTTATTTTCAAAATATATACATGGATAATTTTCCATATTCACCCCTACAAAACCCTGTGTTCTAATTTTTTCCCTCCCTTCCCATTCACCCCCTTCCCCAGTCGGCAAGTGATCCAGTATATGTTAAACAGGTGCGATTTCTCTATACATATTTCCACAAATATCATGCTACACAAGAAAAATCAGATTAAAAAAGGAAAAAATGAGAAAGAAAACAAAATGCAAACAAACAACAACAAAAAGACTGAAGATACTATGTTGTGGTCCACATTCAGTTTCCACCATCCTCTCTCTGGGTACAGATGGCTTTCTTTATCACAAGATCACCTTCAGTGTATTTTTAAAAAATACTTTGATAAATAATCTACACAAAAACCCTTTAGAGAAGATTATGGTTATTTTTTCTTATTACAGATGAAGAAATTGGTGCTAGGAAGAGAGGAAATGATTTTACCAGAGGTCAGCAAGACAGAGAAAGGTCTACTCTTCTATTTCTTTGCCATTAATAACCAGTCTGAAATTTTATAAAATACTAATTTTACCTTAATTTTAAGGATCTCTTCTATATTAAATTGGTAGCCAACTTAAGGAGAAAATGAATAAAATTTATTCATTTGGGAAATAAGATTATTGCTGAATACATCATTTTTGTTCTATTTCCTCCCAATCTCTATTTTTTGTTCTGAAAAATGAATAGGTCCCTAATATATGGAACTTATTGATTTACAAGGGATGCATCAGGTTTCCATAGTAACCATTCCTTTGAATCTAATTTCCTGATCAGCTCATGAGATCAATATCCAGTGCCTTCTACTTATTTAGAGATCATCAGTCATAGGATCTACTGTCTCAGCTTTCCATATTTCCAGATTGCATAGCATTCCCCATACACATGGACCAGATAAATAACTGTCTGTATTGAGAAATTTTTGCATAAAGATCCAAGATGACATCCTTTGCTGTTTCCACTTCTCAAATAATTAATCTATAGTTTTGTTTTATTATTATTTGGCTGGGTAATTCTTTCACAGATCTTTACAAGTTTCTCTCCCTCTCTCTCCTCTCTCCTCTTTCTCTCTCTCTCTGTTCTTTCCCCCCTCATTTCTCTCTCCCCTCCCCCTTCTCCCTCTCTCTGTCTGTCTCTCTGTCTCTTTGCTTCTCCTTTTTCTCCCCTTCTCTTTCTCTTTCTTTCACATATATATGTTTATATAATCTGAAGTACAAGGTATAAAGCCCTTGTTATCTAGCCAAAAGCTCTCTATCAGAAAGTCCCACTTTGCTATTTTGACTAAGAATATTTTAAAACTGGTCTTTTAGGTAACTAGTAGGATAAAAAAAGAAAGAAAATTTAAAGAAGTGAAAATCTGGAAGAATATCACTTCAACCTAAATGGGCTATCTTGGATTCAGGCCATTCCCAGGAAGTCTAAATTGACTTTCAGCTATTTTGCATCTGCTGCTCTACCTGGTTTTAACTCTATGGAACTCTAAAATGACTTGGTAAAATGAGTTACCCAAATTCATATAGTATTAGAACCAGGATATAAATTTGTATTCTTTGACTTTTTGACTCCAAATCCCATGTGCTCTCTCCATTTGTCTCTCCATTGTCCTCCTTTTGAATTCTTTACACAATGTTAGACAGTGGACTTCCTGATCAATTGGATAACCAGCTAGCCACACCATGCCATTCATACTGGAGAACAGCCTTAGCCCCCAGTGAAGATTATATTTAAATTCTGAAACTTTTGAGAATATTCAATGGAAGAAGAATTTGAGGAGGCTGTGGTCCATAACTGGACTATCTTGCCTTATTGTAGCTGCATGTCCAGTATATGCATATAAAATGAGACATCTTTGATGAATCAGCCACAGAAAGGGCTCAATAGAGCAGGAACAATCTTGCCCAAGTGGAGGCAATTATGCATTTGTCCAGATTAATCACAGCAAGGTGGTGCAGGGAGTAGAGTGCAGAGGCTCATCTTCCTGAATTCAAATCCATACTCAGATACTAATTAGCTGTGTGACCCTAAGCAAGTCACTTAATCCTGTTTGTCTCAGTTTCCTCATCTGTAAAATGAGTTAAAGAAGGAAATGGCAAACCATTCTAGTACCTTTGCAAAGAAAACCCCCAAATGCAGTCATAAAGAGTCAGACAAGAAAGAAACAACTGAACAACCACCACAACCTTTAATTGGAAGCTAGCTGAATGCTCAACCCTGGCTCCTCCACCAAGGCACTTTCCTTAGTCTTTCCAGGATCCACAGGTGGTTCCCTGTGTTTCTTTCTTAGTTGCTGTAGACCTGCTTCTCTTGAGCAGACATGAAATGCTATTGTGAAGCAAACCTCTGCCTGTCTTACGGAACAGCCATATACTATTCAACATGGCAAACCTTTATTAGTAAAACTTGTTTAGCCAAAGTATGCACCTCACCCAAAAGGGAAAATTCACAGACCCTCTCCCTCGACCCCCAAATCAACAGTAGACCTCCTATTTATTCAAGGTCATACAGCAACCACCACCTTTATCCCCAGTCTCTGAACTTCTGCTGCCAAACTCTGCTCCCAATAAGGGTCTATTTGTTGCTTGAATGACTTCCCCAGACTACAACCCTGTCCTGGTTTGAACTCTCATTATAAAGGCCAGATATAGAATTTTCCATCTTCCCAGCTCATCTTCCCACTACATTCAGCAGGCTCACTCACACCTGTGTATTGTTCAGAGGTCCTGCAGTGTCACCAGCTGGCTGAATTCTGTTTACCTAGTGCAACTGGCTCCTTACAGTAGAGGGAAGCGCCAAAGGGAGATTAGTTTGCTACAGAATGATTTTTCTGGACAAAGAAAGTGGTGACAGGTGCAGGAGTATGCACAGCTGGTCCAACAATTCTGTATCTAAGGGAGTGGGACTTGCAGGTTCATAAAAACCCAGTTTATTTACTTCACAAACAAATACTCTATGTACATATTTCCTGGTGTCTACTAAGATGCTCTGATTAGCTCTCTTGGATATTGGCTGATTTCACTTTGATTTTATGATGATTCCATACTAGACTAGGAACTACTCTATTGGCAATTCCATAATGATTTTCATTCAGTTCTCTCATTTGCTCTACCTTATTTTCCTTATTTACTTAGGCTTGAAATACTCAAGACTCTGCTTTTCCCTTTTCACTGTTTTTCAAAAATATCTTTGGAAGAAAAATCCAACTACCATTTTGATCTCAGAGAACATCAATTAATTAACCCCCATATTTAGGGTAATAGAAAAGCCAAACAAAACACTGTTGTAGCAATCTAGGTTTAAAGTGACAAATCTTGGATTATTTCAGTAGTAATATAAAAGGAAAGAAAAGGATGATTCAGAAATTTTTATTATATATATATGTACATATATATATATTTATTGAGGCAATTGGGGATAAATAACTTGTTTAGGGTCATACAGCTAATAAATGTTAAGTTTAATGTTAAGTATCTGAGGTCAAATTTGAACTCAGGTCCTTCTGACTCCATGGTCGGTTACCTACTGTACCATCTTCCTATCTCCAAAAATATTTTAAAGAAAAAAAAATGCTGTTGTTATTTAATCATTTCAGTAGTTTTGACATTTCATGATCCTATTTGAGGTTTTCTTGGCAAAGTTACTGGAGTGGTTTGCCAATTCCTTCTTCAGCTCATTTTACAGATGAGGAAACTGAGGCAAAAAGGAGTAAATGACTTGCTTAGTTCACACTCATAGGAAGTATCTGAGGCTGGATTTAAACTCAGGAAGCAGACTCTTCCTGCCTCTAGGTCTAGTGCTCTCTTCATTACACCACCTAAATAATCCTCAGTGCCTTTAGGATTTGGTTTAAAAAATTAACATGTTGAGTATAGGAAATATAACCTTGTTTTATAGTATAATGGATATGGTGAAGGCCATTACCAGTCATCTTGATCTATGTCTTGCCACTGGGCTCTGATGGCTTGGAAGGAGAGTGGAGCTGATGATTTTTGCACAGCCTGTTTTACTTAAATGCAGTTAACTTGTATGTCAGGATATCACCTTCCTGATGACATTAGTCCTCTTAGAGAACTAAAGGTCACCACCACTAACAACAATGGGTATGGCTAAAGGAAAAAAAAAATCCCCAGAACTTCATTTTCCAAGATCTTTAGTAATTAAAGAATATCACTGATTGTTAGAAATTTACTGGACTACATTTCCCAAAAGGCTCTATGTTTGACTACATAAAGTGGTGGGGTCATCAAACAAAGGCTTTGACAAGTAGAGAATGTTTTGAAAAGCTCCACTTTTTAAAAGCTGTGATCTAAGTAGCTCATGGAGTAAGCAGAATGGAGAGGCAAACTGTGGGCCATTGTTTGAGTGGGGAGGATAAACTTTTTGTATATATATGCTTAGTAACATTATCAAAAATATTCAAAACAAAAATTATACAAAAAACCCAGAAAATAAGTGTGTGTGTCTGTATGTATATGTTTATATAAGTTCACTGGACACTGTAGTTATCAAAAAAATGTGTTTTCCTTCCATGCCCTTTCAGAAAACAGAAGCTGGTTTTTTGAATCAAAATATAAGGACTTAAATCTCTATTGACTTTTCTCTGGTCTATCTAGTCTATCAAGACTTTTTTGGATTCTAACTCATTTAGCTTCATGTCATGTACAAATTGGATGAGCATACCAACTATGCTTTTTTTTCTTTTCTTTTTTTTTTTTTTTGCTTTTTGCTGAGGCAATTAGGGTTAAGTGACTTGCCCAGGGTCACACAGCTAGGGAATGTTAAGTGTCTGAGCACAGATTTGAACTCAGATCCTCCTGACTTCAGGGCTGGTGCTCTATCCACTGTACCACCTACCTGTCCTCCAACTATGCTTTTTATCTAAGTCATGGATACAAACCCATGACATGAGAAAGGTGATGCTATGATAAGCAATTAAATTGGATTTAAGTGAGAGAGGGCTGTGCAAGGTCATCTTTCTCACTTTTCCCTCCAGAGTCATCTGACTCCAGTGGCGAGATATAGATCAAAATGACTGCAGATGGCCCTGGATGAAATGGGAGACCTGGACTTTTTTAAGCCAAGGTCTTCAACAGGTCTCAGTTTGACTTGAGGCTGCACCCATTCAATGATTAAGACTAGCAGCAATTAAGGAAAAGAATCTCCATTTTCATCTAGTAAAAAAAAAATTCTAAATCAATAAATAAATAGAATTAAAGACTACTCTTTGAGTGTTGCCATTCAACAATTTAAGGGCAGCTAGGGGAAGCATAGTACATAGAAAGCTGTACCTGACGTCAGGAAAACTCATTTTGAGTTCAAATCTGACCTCAGACTCTTACTAGCTTGTCTCCCTGGGCAAATCACTTTGACTTGTTTACCTCAGTTTTCTCATCTGCAAAATGATCTTTAGAAGGAAATGGCAAGTCACTCCAGTACCTTTCCCAAGAAAAACTCAAATAAAGAGTTGAAAATGACTGAACAGTTACAATAATTCAACCATTTAATCTACCATATAGGCTACATCTATCTTTCCCAAAGCAACCAGAATCCATATTAGTGTATTTTATTAGCTTAAAGGGAATAAGTGAAAAAGATGACATCTGGTAAGGCTGTACATTAACAGAACTCATTTGCTGAACAAAGAACTTAAATGAACTGACCTTTTTTCTAACAAAGTGACTTATTTCCCAACTTGCAAACAAATATTGGAATACAATAATAAATTGCATGTAAGCACTGGACTAGGAATAGGACATATGACATTAAACAGAAAGTATCTGCTCAAAAAACAGCCCTCACAATTAACTGCATTTGTAAGGAGACAGTTGGCTATTTGATCTGATGAGACCAATTTGCAGAACAACTTCATTAGAAAGAAAGCCTAAGCAAATAAACCTTTGCATTTTCTCTCTATTCTTTAAAAACAATTGGTGAAAGTCAACCAATTGACAAGTCATATTTTCTTTTTTTTTTTTATTTAAAGCTTTTTATTTGTATGACATGTATATGGGTAGTTTCCCAACATTGATCTTTACAGAGCTTTCCATTACAAATTTTACCCCCAGTCCCCTCCCCTCCCCTAGATGGCAGGAAGTCCACTACTTGTTAATAATGTTGAAATGCTTGAGAAGTTATGCAAGAAAAATCCTATCTACAAGAAAAAAAAAGAATCAGAGAAAGGCAACACAATGCAAGCAAATGTCAATAGAGATCATGAAAATGTTATGTTGTGGTCCATATTTCATATCCCTCTCTCTGGGTGTATATGGTTTTCTTCATTGAACAATTTAAACTGGTTTGAGACAATTCTTTGTTGCAGAGAGCCATGTCCATCAGAATTGATCATCATGTAATACTGTTGTTGCCGTGTATGATGATCTCCTGGTTCTGCTCGTTTCACTCAGCATCAGTTCATGCAAGTCCCTCCAGGCCTCTCTGAAATCCTCCTGTTGGTCATTTCTTACAGAACAATAATATTCCATAATATTCATATACCATAATTTATTCAGCCACTCTCCAATTGATGGGCATCCCTTCAGTTTCCAGTTTCTAGCCACTACAAAAAGGGCTGCCACAAACATTCTTGCACAGGTGGGTCCCTTTCCCTCTTCTAAGATCTCTTTGGGATATAAGCCCAGTAGAAATACTGCTGGGTCAAAGGGTATGCACAGTTTGACAACTTTTTGAGCATAGCTCCAAATTGCTCTCCAGAATGGTTGGATCCGTTCACAGTTCCACCAACAATGTATTAGTGTCTCAGTTTTCCCACATCCCCTCCAACATTCATCGTTATCTTTTCCTGTCATTTTAGCCAATCTGGACAAGTCATGTTTTCTGTTCATACTCTTTGGAATTAGATAGATTAGTGAGGGCATAATTAATAATGGCATTTCATTAACTCTGAATTCACAGAGTCAATAACTCATGTTGTTTTTGTTCAGTTGTGATCAGTTTTTCCTGACCCCATTTGGTGGCAAAGATACTGGAATGATTTGCTGTTTCCTTCTCCAGATCATTTTGCAGATAAGGAAACTGAGGCAAACTAGGTTAAAAAGTTGCCCATGGTCACAGGGCTAGGAAATATTTGAGCCCGGATTTGAATTCAGGAAGATGATTCCTTCTTTTTTCTCTGTCCACTATACCATGTAGCCTTCAATAAACAATTATTGCTAATACAAACAATTAGCAGATCCCAAGTTTTCTATGAAATAAAAAACTAAACTTTCTAAAATAAATTTGGACACAATTCTGGATGAGTAGGTGGGGATAAACTTGAAAGGTGGGCATATAATCTTTTTTTTTTTTTTTTTTTTTTGCTGAGGCAATTGAGGTTAAGTGACTTGCCCATGGTCACACAGCTAGGGAGTGTTAAGTGCCTGAGACCAGATTTGAACTCAGGTCCTCCTGACTTCAGGGCTGATGCTCTATCCACTGCACCACCTGGCTGCCCCTAACACTTTAAATTTTGCAAAGCATTATACATGTTATTTCATTTGATCCTCCAAATAGTCCTGTGAGATAGGAGCTATTATTATGCCTGTTTTATGGATAAGGAAGGTACAGGAAGGTTAAGTGATTTAGTAAGATCATTTATAAAAGTGTCTGAGGCAGGATTCAAGACTTTCTGACTCCCCACCTCATGCTTTATCCACTGTACCCTCCAGGTGCCTGTAGAAGACATCTAAATTATACCTATTTACTAAGTTCTAAAATAGCTTATACTTACTTAGTTCATCAGATCAAAGACAAACTATTCTCGAGATTGCTAGCAGGTCTCGCACCACTAACTTCAGACAATTGAGTGAAAAATTTATGATTTAATGAAATTTATGACCTTGTACTCAAAGCCTAAACAGAAATCATATGCACTGAGAAAAGCAGTCTTCCATATCGCCCCAGACTCACATAACCCAGTAATACAATTGGTTACTCCTCAAAATAATGAACACATTATTCATGTTCTCTACAACATCAGCAGTCTCTCATAATTGGGGCAAGCAGGAGTGAGAAAATCAACTTGAGGGTTACTGAAAGGAGAGGGCTGATCTTACAAAGAACATGTGGGCTGCTGGAGACTTCCTTAATGACAGGCAGCATGACCCACTGGAGAGAGGGGAAAAGCTCATTTCATCTAACAATGGAGCACCATTGGGGGGAAAAGTTGGCCTTAGCCTTGAGTTGAAAGCAACGCTTTTAATTTGGAATGTAGACTTTAAGCAAAATCTTAACCATGAAGTTAAAGATGCTGTTTAACATAGCTCCTAGATCATTTCTAGTTCTAAGTTCACATCAGGGCAGGGCTGGACCAACCTAAGGGACTTTATCCTTATCAATCAGCAAGCATTGAATCAATATTTATTAAGTACTAACATGCTAGGCACTATGCTGAGTGCTGGGGACATAAAGACAAAAATTAAACAGTCCCTGGTCTCAAAGAACTTATATCACATCAAGGGAGACAACACCTACATACCTATATTCAAAATACACAAAATTAGTATAGGGCAAGTTTTTGGGGACAGTACTAGAAGCTGGGGCAAGTTTCTTTCAGGAAAGTTTTAATGAAAAAGGTCTTATTTGAGCAGAGTTTTGAAACAAAAAGTAAGCCTGAGAAAGGTTAGGTAAGAGGGCATTTCAGGCATGGAGTTGGAAGATGAGAGTATCATGTATGAGTAGCAAGAAGGTTAATTAATTAGTCTGAGCTGCAGAGTGTGGAAGAGAGAATCATAGTACCCTCATAATAAGGTTGGTACCTGATTGTGAAGTAGGACTCTGAGAGCTAAATACTGAAGCTTATTTTTTAAGGAAATTATAGGAGTCTACTGAGCAGGGGAGTAATGTGTTCAAATCTGTGCTCATTAGTAGACAGCATCATACTAATAATGCACATATTAGCTTTATAGTTTTGGAGTGGAGCTGAGGAGTGTTTCCTAGCAAACCAGCCTCAAGACTGCAAAAGAATAGGCTGAAGACAGCAAGAAAAAAGTGAGCTTGAAAACTGTTTCTATGCTCCTAGCAAAATATTCATTTGTAAGACTTGAGAGTGTTCATGGGAGAAGAGCTTTGACTAAAGGTTCCCTCCCCCCCACCCCCACCAATACTGGCATATTTATTATTTAGGAAGTAACTTGTGACAAAAATATTTGGATTTTTAAAATAGGTGTAAAGTCAACTTTTTTTTTTAAGATAGGCTTTGCTACTTTTCTAGACAACTAATTTCTATTTATACATTTTCTCTCTATGTATATGTAGATATATATGTACATTTGTATATATATATATATATATATACATGTGTATATGTATCTGTTTGTAAGCATACTTTCCTCTTCTATATCTTGCTGAAGATTTATGAATCCTTTAGAGATTTTGTTATCCCAGATTATATATACAAACATACATACAAATATACATAAATGTATATATAGGTTGTCCCAAAAGACTTAGGGAAGTTTAAAGCTTTCAAAACTTGCCTTGTTAGCCTGAGGGTCTGTTTATACTATTCTTATAGCTCTGTTTCTCTGGCCTTTTAGGTTACTTTTTCTGAGAAAAAAGTTTCCCCAAATTCATAGAAATTTTATTTTTCCTGTTTCTTTAAAGGTCAGAAAGAAGTGATTCCTTCACAAATTGGGAGGGTAAAAATACAAAAGTGAGAATGGATGCCTATCAGTTGGAGAATGGCTGAATAAGTTATGATACATGAATGTTATGGAATATTATTGTTCTATAAAAAAAAACGATCAGCAGAATGATTTCAGAGAGACCTGGAGAGATTTACACGATGCTAAATGAAGTGAGGAAGAACCAGGAGATCATTATACATGGCAACAGCAAGATTATGTGATGATCAGTTCTGATGAATGTGGCTCTTTCAACAATGAGATGATTCAGGGCAGTTCCAATGGTCTTGTGATAATGAGAGCCATGTACACCCAGAGAGTGGAATGTGGGAACTGAGGATGAACCACAATATAACATTCTTACTGTTTTTGTTATGGTTTGTTTGAATTTTTATTTTCTTTCTCAATTTTTTTCCTTTTTGATCTGATTTTTCTTGTGCAGCAAGATAATTATATAAATGTGTAGCCTATGTTGGATTTAACATATATATATATATTTACTATATTTAACATATATTGGATTACTTGCCTTCTAGGGGAGGGCATGGGGGAAAAGAAGGAAAAATTGGAACACAAGTTTTTTCAAGGGTAATTGAAAAATTATCCTTGCATACGTTTTGAAAATAAAAACTTCAATAAAAAGTACAAAATACAAAAGTGAAATAATTTCATCATATAAAGGAATTTTAAATTCTACTAAGGAAAAACAATGTGATTATTAGGTCATAAAACCTTTTCTCCGGGGAAACAAAAATTGACCTCATAATTCCATTTTTTCTGTTTTGTTGGCTAGGCTTTGAAAACTTCCAATATTTGAAAACTCCCAATGGTCTTGGAGAGGGACAACTAGGAGTCTTAAAGTGGACTCATCTTGGGTAAATCTATTAATAAATAGCTCTAATCTCCTTCTTGAATTTTAGAGTTGTGAGGAATTTAAAACTTATCTTATTCAAACCTATTTTGAAGATGAGTAAATTGAGGCCCATACACATTTAACTGATTTATCTGGGCTGCCATATCAAACTGCTGTGTGTGATATAGCTAGTTAGTCAATAAACATTTATTAAGCACCTACTATTTACTAGATAATGTGCTAAGTAGCAAGAATACAAAAGGATGGCAGAAATAAGACAAGGATGCAGATTTTTTTGACTTCCAGTCCAGTATTTTTCCCATTTCCTACTTCCTAAATTTTTTCGTTTTAAAACTTTGGCAAATCCTATAGCTTAGAACTTGGGTTTGTAACATTCTTTATGTTGTGACTCACGGCTCCTTTAGCAGCCCAGTGAAGCCTGTGGACTCCTTCTCAGAATAATGTTTTTTAATGTATAAAACAAAATACATAGGATTACAAGGGAAATTAATTATTTGGAACTATAGTTATCAATATATACACATATACTTTACATGTACATATATACATATACACATACATACATATGTATGTAACCCAAAGGTTAAGAAGTCCTGATCCACAACTTTGATAGACTTAATTCTTTTCAATTGTAATACCAGAGAAACTGAGGCAGACAGAGATTGGTTTTTAATCTTTAATGTGGAGATTTTAGAGGAGCCAGCCTCATGGGACTCTTGTCCAAAGCATTTGGCCCAGATAAATTGAGGCAGGGAACTTATATAGGGTTTTAGTTAACTAAGTTTAACAAAGATGCTGGGAAGATGGACAAGCCATTATTCCAGGAAAGGATCATAACTTAATCTTGACAGAATAGATATAAGGAGGTATGGATAGGAGACAGTGAGGAGAGGGGCAATACTCAAAAGGAGAGGGAATTATCCTAGCAAGGATTGAGATAAAATACCTGGAGTTTCTGACTCAATGGTATGAAAGGGTGGTCAGAGCTCCAAGATTTTTTTGACTCAATTCTCCCAGTCCTAATGGCAAGGAAGGGAGGCCATAATTTTTTTATTCAGGGCATAACACAACAATACAATGATCTAAAAACAATTCCAAAAGACTCATGATAGAAAATACTATCTACATTCGAAAACGCTATCCACATTCAGAGAAACAACCATGGAGTCTGAATGTACATCGAAACATACTCTTTTAACTTTTTTTTTCTTTCTCATGGTTCTTCCCTTTTATTCTAATTCTTCTTTCACAACATAACTAATGTGAAAATGTTTAATATAAAAGAAGAAAGAAAAAAAAGAAGAAAGAGGATTTCCTACCGCCTAAATAGCTTCCCCCCCCCCCCCCAGTGCTTTTGGTTCTTCAAGCAGAAAGTCTCTATAAGGTGTTTATCTCTTTCTAGTACCTTGTAGTTTCTGATTGTTTTCTAACAAAGATGGTTGTAGATGTTTTGATTATGACCAGAGACTAATAAGATTCAAAGTTTAATTGGTATCAGTTGATGAATTACCAGGTGGATAACTATGGCCCTAATAAAGGGAAATATAAACATATACATACAGGGTTTTACATCATCTTAGCAAGATGTTACAAGGCAAAGGGAAAGTT
Organism: Myrmecobius fasciatus; assembly: GCA_023553655.1. Taxonomy (NCBI): domain Eukaryota; kingdom Metazoa; phylum Chordata; class Mammalia; order Dasyuromorphia; family Myrmecobiidae; genus Myrmecobius; species Myrmecobius fasciatus. The sequence goes on along the minus strand of JAJPUD010000265.1, from coordinate 661,468 downwards.
CAATCAGCCTATCAGGTAAGATTGCTGGGCCACTTTCCTTATTTGGGAAGTTGAGGAATAGGGATAGAATGTTAAGACAATTTTAGGAAGAATATGTTAATTTTGATATATTAGGAGTTGCCTGAGATCAGATGTATTCCATTGAGATTGTTTTTTCTCTAGTGTTGTAAAAATGTCATATTTAGGCAATGAATTTCCAGGCTAGTGGCAGTCTTCCTTTAAGACAGTATCAATTCAGGCTCATCCTGTTCTTGCCAAGCTGAAGGTTTCTATTTATACCTTTCCAATTTCTTAAGCCTTCAAGGTTACTTTTTCTGGGTTGATGTTTCCTTCCAACTCACTGGTACATAATAGATGCTCTACAAAAGCTTATCCCTTCTGTTCTCTCCTTAATGCAGATTGGTACCTACTTGCTCAATAACTTAGATATCTAAGAACCTTAATTAAGTTTCTCCCCTTCTTTCACTAGTGAATGCCTTTCAAAAAAAGATCATACAATTAATTTACATGAGCCAGAAGCATAAACAATTCCCCTATCTCTTTCCAGAGTGGGAGTTACTCACCCACAGGACATGCAAATAAAATTGAACATAGGACAGCAAAAATGGAGAAAAGAATGACAAAGGAATAGCAATCAGCAAAAAGCCAAGTGGATTATTGTCCTCTTGCCTCTTTCCTTCCACAAAACTTTAACATTAAAATTATATACCCTTTGGGGGTAAAGCAGCTGCAGAAGCAGCACTAAGCTGAGTGAGAACATGGAAAGCAAAGGTAAGCAACAGCAGATAGAATGGTGATTGGGATAGAAAAAAGGAAGGAAGAGCATCTGAGAGGTGGGAACTATCCAGGACCTCCAGTACCTGGTCAAGTTAGAGAGGTTGTGCTTTCTGCTTCCTATAGCATCTGAAGCTGGATGGTCTGACTTTGAGGAATTAACTGTTTCTAGTTAGGGCTTACCAGCTATGAAAAGAGATTGGGCATGGCCCAAACAGGATCTTCAAGAAGGGAACAAGAATTTATTAAGAGACTGCTATGTGCCAGAAACTACTTACACTGAGTTTTCTCGGAAATTGTTTCTGGCACATAGTAGGCTCTTAATGTTTGTTCCCAGAAACTCTTAAGAGTTTTCTCTTCCCAGATCTATTCTTTGGTGAAGGCAAATTAGGCCATCTTTCAGTTCAATTCTTTAATGGTCATTGCCTCAAACAAAATGAGACCTAGAAAAGACCTTAGCTTAAAAAGGACAAAGTCTCCCACTGCTTCTATTGCCAGTTGTCCTGACTTAAGACTTGCCACTGGATTCTGATGAGGCTGGAGGAAAAAAATGAGCTGATGACTCTGCACAGCCCTGCCTCATTTAAATCCAATTCTCTTGCAAGTCAGGGCCCTCATCCTCCTGTCATTGGTCCTCTTCAAGAACAAAGGATGAACTTTACAGACCTTATCTCATTTGATCCCCTGGGAGATGGGTGCTATTATGTTCCAGTGAAGGAAACTGAGTCAGAAGTTATAGAAGTTACATGACTTGCCCAGGATTATACAGCTAATGTCTTTGTCTTTACAGGTCTTCCCTGGGAGCCCTTTTGAAGATGGAATGGTGGAGGAAATAATTGTAGGAGATGTATGTAATGATGCATTTATTTTAGGGAACTTCCAGTGAGGAAAATCTCTTATACCCATGCAGATTGGCTACTGCTTTGTACTATATAGAATGGGACATTGAAAAGAATATTGTCTAGTAGTATACAATGTATCAAAAAATGGGATACTATGTCAGAATTCAGTTCTCTATCTATAACTGTTTTCTATCTTAGTGATTTCTAACTATAGGTGGCACAAGGGGATAGAGTACTGAGCTTAGAGTCAGGAAGACTTGAGTTCAAATGCAGCCTCAGTTGAATGACTTTAAAGTTACTTATCCTCTGCTTGTCTCAGTCTGTAAAATGGGAATAACTGTAGCATCTAGTTCCCAGAGTGGTTGTGAAGATAAAAGTAAGATAATATTTGTAAAATGCTTAGTACATTGCTGGTACATAATATGAATTATATAAATGTTAGCTATGATGTACACAGTAGGAACTGTATAATTGTTAGCTATGATGTACATAGTGGGAACCATATAAACATTACCTATAATGTACACAGTGGGAATTATATAAATGTTGGTCATGATGTACACAATAGGAACTGTATAAATGTTGGCCATGCTGTACATAGTGGGAACTGTATAAACATTACCTATGAGGTATATGGTATATACAAATGTTAACTATGATGTACATACTAGGAACTGTATAAATGTTAGCTATGATGCTGAAAGGGTTGCATATAGTTATGCTTTTGTATATGAAACTTTAGTGGGCACTTGATAGGAGACAGGATTGCTTTTCCCCCAAGTTAATGGGGACACTGCAGTCTATATAAGGTGGACTGGATGAAAACATGTTATCCCTGGACTACAAAAATGGGTTTCACTATCCAGGCAGGATAGAGCCAAAAGGCATGTCATTCAAGACAGAATAGAGCTTAAAGAAGCCCTTGGCAACTATGCTTCACTTGTCCCTGCCTTTAGAAGCTCAAGGAAGTCACTTGCTGTCTGTACAACACGTCCCCCAATTCTTACTACTGAAAGGAATCATTCACATAGAACCTCCTGTGGACGCAGAAAGGATTTATTTTTTTTTTTTTCCTCTTTCTGGAACTAATCTAATGCAATTCATTCAAAGCCACCTATATGCTGTTGCTACTGTGCAACTAGGTGGTGGAATGGATAATTTGATGGTTCTGGAGTCAGGAAGATTCAACTTCCTAAGTTCAAACCTGGCTTCAGACACTTACTAGCTGTGTGACCCTGGGGGAAAATTACTTAACCCTGTTTGCCTCAATTTCCTCATCTGTAAAAATGAGCTAGAGAAGCAAACCACTCTTTGCCAAGAAAACCCAAGATGGGATAATGAAAAAGTCAAACATGACTGAACCAAATATGTATGAACAAGTTGTCCTTTCAAAAGTGATCCAGCATTTCCCATCGGCATAAATTGATGAAAGGAGAACACATCTAAATAATGGCCCCCAGCTGTTATTCTAAAAATAAAAAAATTTTATGTAAAATCTTAATCCCTCTGGATGTTTGCATTTACTGGAATAAAATGAGTAATATGTGCTTTGTTATCCTTTTTCTCAAGTACAGAAGGCTAATAGCTCTGGTCAGTTTTTTTTCCAAATCTACAAAGGCACAAGAACCTCTCCAAGGACATTTTCTTCAATACTACTTGAAAAGATTAAGCTTTTAAATTTTCTAACTTCAGCACAAAAAAATTCTACCACCAATTACTGTTCCTGAATGCAGTATTACATTGTGAAAGAGGAATTAATTCTTCAGGAAAACCTTTGGCTTTCTTTGCCTCTATTGACATTTAGTAACAGAAATGAGAAACTTTATGTATGTTTCCATGATATTTTCCTGCAAATCTATGTAGTCCTAGACTATCACTTAAAGCTATGGGTTAAAAAGCAAGAAGGGGAAATTCAAAATTATTTCAACCTAGTTTACATTGTGTTTTTATTTGCTGCCCAGGAGGTACAGAAAAGATAATACAAGGCACTTACAAATCAAAGTATCTTTGAGTTGGAGACCTTTAGACCCGATATCTGTTTTTGAACTGGAATCTTCTTCCTAGAGAATATTCACTTTTGGATAGTTCTTACTGCCAAGTTTTTTCCTTACACAGTTAACAAGCACTCATCAGTGTGCCAGGCACTCTGGGGATACAAAGAAAAGGCTAAAACAAGATAGTGTCTGACTTCATGGAGCATACATTCTAAATGCTTAACTGTGCTGTTAAAATTAGCCTCCCTAATTAAATTAATTAAAATTAGTTCTGCCCATAGCTCTTAATCCTGCCTTCTGGGGCTGAGCAGAACCAGTCTAGCCATTCTGCCATATCTCACTCTTGATTAAATCAATAGTGAATACATCAGCTCTAAATCTTTTTCTTCTCTAAGTTTAAAAGCCTTGGTTTTTTCAACCAATCTTCATGGAATTTCTTTTCTCATTTTCTGTCATATTCATGTCATATTCTCTTGCCCCTATTTTGTGAATACTCTTCCCAAAACTCACGTGTTGTCCAGAGCTGCCCACAATAGTCCAGATACAGCGTATTTAGAGCAGAGTAAAATTAAACCATGGACTTCTTAATATAGCCATTTTAGCTGCCTCAACATTGTTCTCTCACATTGTTCTGTCCACTAAAACCTATCTTGATCATCATTAAGGACACATAACCAAATCCCCTATATTTCCAAAGGTTGGTTCTCTTTAAAATAGATCTCATAGCAAGTGACCATATTAAAGGTGGGGTATGATCCAAATCTAGATCTGATAAAGAAATCCAGAATTTCTGCTCCACTGGGCCAAAAATCAACCAGAATACCAAATCAGATGAAGTGAGACATAGAGTTTATAGCTACTCTCTTGTGGTACTTTTGCCCTAACATACTCCAAGTTCACCCTCTCTAAATTCTTATTGTCCAATGACCCAGGACCATCATGACTTGGCTGTAATCTTGTGTAGACCTATCTGTTGTCCATTTGTTAACCTTCATTTCCATTTTAAAACCTGAATACAATGTCTCAATCTGGCCTATAGTTTTGTTGGATTTGGACCACTGGAAAATAGTAAGTACTTAACAAATGTTGCTTGTTTGATTGATTATGGCCCATATATTCCACACTACTACTTTCTGTCTCTGATTTCTCCCATCCTACATTGCTCTGATGCTACCTGTGATACTAAACTGACAACCTATGCATTAAAAAGAATCTTGATGTAGTCAGAAGCTGGATTCAAATCCCAGTTCTATGTCATTTCCTACATGACTTCAGGTAAGTAATGAACCTATGAACCTCTGTTTTCTCTATAGTAAAATGAAAAAGTTAATCTATTCCTATGGTCTTTTCCAGATCTAAAACCAAGATTCCAAAGTACTATTACTACTTTTATATAATGATTTAGGATTTAATCAAATACCCATAATGCTAATTTGTCTCATAATCATCCTATGAAGTACTTCAAGTATTTCCATTTTACAAATGAGATAATTGAGATTCAGAGAGCTTAAATACTTTGCTCATGGTCACATAAGTAATTAAATATTAGATCTCTTGACTCCAAGTCCATCATTCTATTGAGAACCCTACTGGTTCTCAACTATACACAAATGGAGGTGCCACTAAACTTCTTTTAAGCGATTGAGAAAAAAAAAATCTGCTTTACTCTCCCTTATGATCTTGTTCATATTATTAATTTGCTTAATAAATATGCTACTACTAGCTTAAATTCTTCATGAGTGAGTTCTGAATTTATAAAGAATGTATGAGGAGTTACAGGTGAGAGAGCACTGGAATTAGTGTTGGAAAGTGAAGTTTAAATCTTACTCAGACACTAGCTGTATGACCCCCCCAGGGCAATAATTTCATTCCTGGCTTTCTTGTCTACACAAGAAAATAACAGTATCCACCTTACAGGGTTGGTGTGATGATCTAATGAGATATATATGTTTATATAAAGTGTTTTGCAAATTTTAGTGTTATAAAACATTAGTTGTTTGCTATTATTTATGAACTCTTTATTGCCAGTAGAGAGCTTAATTTATCTGCCTAATTTGTTGTTCTACCAGTGATCATAAAATTTTTTTAAATGGTTAAGAATAATGAGAATGAATTATTTGTTCCTTCTATGGTAAAGTTTAGAAATAGCAAATATACACCATTGGGAGGGAGGGAAATAGGAGTTATTTTCTGTCACCAACACAGAACAAAACACTAGCAAGCAGATTAAGACTCATCAAATGAACATGTATTTCACTTATAACATGCTACATATGTCATGCAAAGGAAGACTCTCCAAAGTATACAGTAGGACCAGCCAAGTAAAACATCTTCAGTGGCGTCTCTCAAGCACAATATATCACAGCAAAATAAACAATGAGGAAGGAATGGGAAAGCCTCCTTCAGAAGACTAAGTACCATCTTCCTCATTGGACCTGTTCACTCACTGGAAAAGGGACTCTCCTGACATATACCAAGATAAATGGAACTACATCATAGTAGACATGTATTTTATTTAATATATGCACTGTACATCTATATGTACATACAAACACATACACACAGAATAACAGTTAGCTATTTAATTCTTAAACAATTGCTGGTTTTCAAAGCACAAGGACAAGGTTACTACTGAGACCATGACATTCTATCAACTTCTTCACATTATCGATGTTCCCACTTTTTGTTAACATCTGCTAACATTCTTGGTCTCCCTTGTCCCTTGAAGTACTAGGTTAACAAGGCCTCAAAGAAGAAAAGAATGATATAGCCTGAAGGTTACTTTCCATCAAAATAAATAAAATGAATGAAAGTGCTTTTCATATGGCACAAAATGTTATCAATGAAAAGGTTTCATGGGAATTTTCCCATACAGGTGTTTCAACACATTACAGAGATTGATGTCATTAAAGCAAGTGAAAATACTGTGCCCTTTTGAGACCCATCAGTGTCTCAGAGTAGTAGTTTTTATTGAAATGTTTAGATTTAATTTTTACTAAAGGTGGGATGGAGACAATAACCTGAAATAGAAAAAACAAGCAAAAACAAACAAAAACCCATCACCATTACCACCACCAGAAACAAATGCATTTTCTACTTGTATTAGAAATACATTATTTAGACAAATCCACATGAAACTTCAATTGCAATCTGGAACACTGTGGTCAGAAACAGAAACCATTGTACAATGTGAAAGCTAACTTGGCTACAATCAACTGTAAAGGTAGATGGGAGTAACTGTGAGAAGGTAAAAATTATCTTCTCACCCGATCAATAGATTTTTTTTTTAAAGCAAAAAGAGGACAAAAAAGAAATAAAATGTATTGACTATTTTCTAACTGGTTAAATTTAACAGCAGCCAGAGGGGCTTCTCAATTATAGCTACTATATAGTAAAGCATGCTGTGTTTCCTCAATGAAAACTCATTTCAAAGTCTTCAATGAAAGAAAGCATGACTGAAAGGGGAGGAAGGGTGGAGAGAAATGGTAGGAAGGAATCTCTTGAATACCTTCCCCTATTTAAACAAGGATAGGCATGCTGCTCAAGTCCAGGATATTTTAGGTGACCTTCAGGTAAATGTGATAAATGTTAAGTGTATTTACAAGAAAAGCATCTAGATATTTATGTGACCCAACTTATGAAGAATGATTATAAAGTGAGCTAACAAGTTGAAGTCTTTGATGTTCTTCAGATAATGATGAAGATATTAGCTTAAGTACTTGATCAGTAGTCAAAGCTTTAATACATAGCTGAATGAAGCTTCCCTGAAACCAATCAAGGGTTAAGAGTCAAGTTCTATATTTTTCTTTCTTTTCTTTTTTTTAGCCATTGGGGGCATATATAACCCTTGAGAAGACACAATATTACATTCAGTTCTGATTATTGGAATCCAGTGGTCAAGGACTGCAGAAGCTTCTTTGATGATAAACAATTCATATTTTACTGCCAGCAGCATCACAGGTCTGTATTTCTTCCATCATATACTCCTGTTAATTCAAAAATAAAAAAAATAAAAATAAAAATAATGCCAACCAAATGAAATGTCATTACTTCTGAGTTTGACTTAGAATTTTCTTTCTATCTCTCTTTGAAATTACTATATAGTATAAGCACTTTACTGCCTTTCTCAGGAATGGTATTCTTACTTGGCAGTGAAATGAACTATAAAAATTTGAAAACAGGTTAATTCTTCGGTGGAAAGCATATGAACAGAGAAATCATTTTATGATATTATTACTCATGTATTTTCCTCTAACAGCACTACTTTTCAAGGTTTCTGCTAGTGTGATCTGTCGGAAAGAGCATTACATTTGGAATCAGAATTCCTGGTTTCTAATCCCTGTCTCTTATCTACTGCTTGCACAAACTTGATGAAAGGAGGGGGAAGTATTCTTTAAAGGAAGTGAAGTCAGTTTTTACCTGGTAGTGATAATGCATGTTTAAGATTACTTTGTACTTGGACTAGGATGTCATATATAATTTTCCTGCTCTGTTATTTTCAGAAAAACTTTGAGATTTCACCTCTGTCTAGCCTTTCTGATAATTCTTGTTATTTCAATCTGAAATGCTGGAGTGGAATGGTATTCCAAAGCTCAGGAGAAGAATGAAGGGAAAATGAAATCGATTATAAAAATTATTTAGCATTTCTTAATCTTTTAACTTAATTTCCTAAGTCAAATAAACTAACTAAGAGTTTAAGTTCAAAACTCTAGGGAGTAACAGAAATCTCCTCAGTTGGCAACACAGTACTGAAAACTTTTAATCAAGAGATTCTGTTTGAGTTGCTACTTTTAAACAACAGACTATTTGATTAAACTGACTGATTTAATATGAAAAAGTTTTTTCATATTATATATATATATATAATATTATAATATATAAACATATATGATATATTATATTATATATATTTTCCAACTTTTTTTTAAAAGGAGAATTAAATTAATAAATTCTAAAGTTAACCCATATTTGTTATACTAAATTGTTATCCCTGACTAATTTAATACTTAAAAGCATTAGACCTTGGAAATTCAGAGATTTGGGTCTCTGGTCTCAGATATGTAGACCAGAGGCATCAAACTTAAGGCCAAGTTACAAGGAACTGTCTAATGAACCATATTAAAATTTATTTGGTAAATATTTAACAAAATAGATAAAAATATAACATAGATAATGCTGTGTTTTTTAAGTCAATATGCAGTCAGTAGGATCTATTTCTATTTAAGTTTGATAGCAGTGGTTTTGGTGACTAGCTATACTTTGAGCTATTACTACTTATTATTAATTTCTGTTCAGAACGGTAGTGGGATCAGGCCAGTAACTATCTGCTATGCTTTCAGCCTAAAGAAGGGAAGAAGGAAAGAAGGAAGGAAGGAAGGAAGGAAAGAAGAAAGAAGCAAAAAGAAGGAAGGAAGGAAAGAAGAAAGAAATGAGATGAAGGAAGGAAGGAAGGAAGGACAAAGAGAAAAGGAAAAGAAAGAAAAATAAGAAAAAACAGTCCCACCACATAGCCATCAAAGTACTATACCTTTACATTATAGCATACTGTATTCATCAACATATTGTATTAAGTGTATTTTCTGGTCCTGGACTGTTAAATCCTTCAATCAAATTTTTGTTACAGTCATCCAGGGCAAGGGTTTCACTGGATCTCTTGGGATAAGTTGGGGGGCCTGTAAAATCTAAAAGATCTTCAATGGCCTTAGCATTACTGGTTCCATTCTGTTCCAAAGAAACACCGGGAATGATGTCATTCACTGGTGAAAATTCTGGGATGGAGATAAGTTCTTCTTTTGAAACAGGACTGGAAAGAAAAGAGAGATTTTTTTTTTCACTGCTCAAATTTTTTCCTCCCAATTTTATTATTTACTTATTTATTGCTTATTTTCTCCTATAAAAAGTGGGTTTACTGGCAAAGAGCATGTAGAAGGAACTGTAAAGGATGCAATCAGAAAACAAATGAGGTTAGTCAAAATTTGAGGATCAATAAGCATCAAGTCCCTGTGCATGAAAACAAGCAACATGGATTGGGAGGATTTGTATGAAGGCACAGCATGACTCTGGGTTAGGCTTTCTGTATTTGGACACATTTCCATGCAGCCTGAGTTGAGAAATAGAGAGAGCAGGTACACTTACTCTATGTTGAGGCAAGTCATTTGAAGCGGACCAACCTACAGACTGGAAAGCCAAAACAGAAAGCAAAACCGAAAAACTAAAGCTAAAGAGCTTCATGAAGGAGTTTGATATTTGTGCACTTGTGATCATCATCATGCCCATTGCCTTGCCACATAATATTCCCCTCCACCTAGAGGGATGGTTGGGATGGGCATCTATGAGTTTGATAGAGTGCCACGACTACTGGAGGTCCATCCCACCAAAAGTGTTATTTATAACATGCAAAAATTTTATAACCAGCAAGGTCAGCTGCAAAGTGAATATGGATTGCCCCATTTGGCTCCCAGTGGAAAATGGAAATCTTTCAGTACAACTTTCTTTTTAATCTAGTTCTTGCCCGTAAGAATTCTCTGCTTTGTATGGGCCAAACAGATCTGTCTAGTATTCAAGATTCTCTCCACTTCCTATTTCCAATCCTTATTTCCTCTTCTCTCCCACCCCTTCCCACCAACCCCTCTATATTTCAGCCACTGGATGACTATTTTCTGTGTTTATATGATTCTGTGCCTTTGTTCTCACCATTAGAGATGCACATGATGACACTTTTTCATCCTGTTTGCCTGTTGAATTCCTACTCATTTTTTAAGTCTGTCAAATACTATCCTTCTCCAGAAAATCAGCTCTGACCAGTACAATAACCTTTATCTTTCCTCCCCCTCTTCATCACTAAACTACTTGAGAAAGCCTTCTTTACTTTCTTTGAAACTCTCTCAATCTGGCCTTTTAACTCATTGACACCTCTCCCTCCAAAGTTATCAATGATCTCTTTAAATTTTTAAATTAATTTATTTTTTATTAAAGCTTTTTATAAATAATACATATGCATGGGTAATTTTTCAATATTGACCCTTGCAAAACTTTCTATTCTAAATTTTTCCCTCCCTTTCCCAAGCTCTCCTCTAGATGGCAGGTAGTCCAATACATGTTAAATATGTTAAAATGTATGATAAATCCAATATATGTATACATATTTATACTTTCTTGCTGCACAAGAAAAATCAGATCTAGGAAGAAAAAGAAGTCTGAGAAGGAAAACAAAATGCAAGCAAACATCAACAGAAAGTGTGAAAATGCTATGTTGTGGTCTACCAATGATCTCTTAATTGCCAGATATAATGGCCCTTTCTCAATCTTGATTTTCCTTGGCCTTTCTACATACACCTAGACATTGCTGACCAACTCTTCCACCAAGATACCATTCTCCTTTCTACATTTTTTTGATACTTCTCTCTCTGGTTCTCCCTTTATCTGTCCAACTCCTCTGTCTCAGCCTCTTTTGCTCCCTGTTGCTCTTTATCATTCCCACTAACTTTGGTGTTCTCAAAGTCTCTGGGCCTCTTTCTCTTTTCACTTTTTACTATCAGCTCCCAAACTTCAATGATCATTTCTATGCAGGTGATTCTCATAGCAACATATCTAGCACTAGCTTCTGTGTGGAGTCACAGTCATGAATTTCCTATTCTCTTTTGGATCTCATATTGGATGGGCAAAAGGTGTGTTAAACTCAACATATCCAAAATAGAGCTCATTTATCATCCCTTCCCCCCAAAATTCACCCCCTTTCCAAAAGTCATAATTTTCTAGTCATCCAGGCCCACAATCTCAGGGTTATTTTAGAGTCCTCACCCTACCTATCTAATCTGCTGCCAAATCATAAAGTTTCTACCTTCTCTCTACTCAGCACTACCACAATGTTGAGTTCAGGTCCTCATCTCTCACCTGGGCTACTGCAATTGCCTTCTAAGACGTCCTCCTGCCTCTAGTCTTTTCCTATTCCAGTTTATCCTCCACTCAGCTGAACAGGTGACTTTTTTTTTTAATTATTAAAGTTTTTTATTTTCAAAACATGCATAGATAATTTTCAACATTTACTCTTGCAAAACCTTGTGTTCCAAAATGAACAGGTGATTTAAAAAATTTTTTTTAAATTTTTATTTTTTTGATTTTTTTTTTAAAGTATAGTGCTATGTCTCTCTCTCTCTCACACACATACACACACACACACATACATACACACATGTTATATGGACCAATTATTTGTATTATGTCTCCTCCATAAAAGGATGGCTTTGCTTTCCCTCCTTCCTTTCTTTTTCTTTTTTTCTCCCATCTTTCTTCTGTTTTTTCCTGTTTCCTTCCTTCTTTTTTCTTCCCTTCCTTCCCCCAGGACCTAGCACATAATAAGTATATAATAAACAAATGCCTAGTAACTGACTGGCTCCCTGTTAATAACAATTTCACTAAAACTAGCACTTAAAAAAATACCTCTATAATTAACTAACTTATTGGCCTTAGTGCCCTAGTAGACATATCTTGTCTGAACTTTGTATCCCCCTCAGCACTTGCAAACAGAATATGCTGAATTAATGTTTGTTCTTTTCCTAACTCCTCTCCTTGGGGAAACAATGTGAAAGTGGGAAGAATATTGGCTCAGGTATCAGGAGGATATGTTGTGTGGTCATTTTTCAGTCTCTTTGTAACCCCATTTGGGGTTTTCTTGACAAAGACACTAGAGTGGTTTGCTATTTACTTCTCCAGCTCATTTTACAGATGGGGAAACTGAGGCAAACAGAGTTAAGTGACTTGCTCGGTGTCATACATCTAATAAGTGTCTAAGGCTGTATTTGAACTCAGGAAAATGAATCTTCCTGATTCCACATCCAATGTTCTTGCTACCTCCTTGCTACCCCCGCAAGTCAGAAGACCTACATCAAAATCCTACCTCTGTTGCTTAGAAATGTAATGCAGGGGGAAACTGAAGCAAGATAGTGATTAGAGGAGTTTTTAATATTTTAATAGTTTTAAAGCCATGGCCATGCAGCTGAATGGGACTCTTGTCTCAAAGCATTCAGCCACAAGCAAGGGATTCAAGAGACTCTTATAGGGCTCCATCAATAAGGGAAACAAAGGCAAGGGAGGCAGAGCATTGGGTGAGTGGAAACTCCAGGAAGGACCATATTTTTTTTTTTTTTCCACTCCCATTTTTTTTTATTAGAGCTATTGTTTTCTTTTTTTTCTTTTCTTTTTTTTTTTGTTAATTTCTATTGTTGTTGTTTATTTGATTTTATTTGATTTTTAAAAAATTTTATTTTATTTGCAAAACATATGTATGGGTAATTCTTCAACATTAACCCTTACATAGCTTTCTGTTACAAATTTTTTCCCCCAACTCCCCACCCCTCCCCTAGATGGCAGGATATCCACTACATGTTAATTATGTTAAAATACTTAACAAATCAAATATATGTATGCATATTTCCAAACTTATCATTGTTGTTCAAGAAAAATCATATCTACACAAAAGACATATCAGATAAAGGAAAAGCAATGTAAGCGAACATCAATCAAGAGTATGAGAATGTCATGTTGGGGTCCACATTTCACATCCCTCTCTCTGGGTGTATATGGCTTTCTTCAGTGAACAATTGGAAGTGGTTTGAAACATTTCATTGTTGAAGAGAGCCATAGGACCATAACTTTTTAATTCTGACAGGTTGGGGGTGAAGAAGGAAGGATCATAAATTCTGATAAGTTGGGAGTGAAGAAGCTTGGAGACGGGATGTCTGAGGCAGAAGATGCTTATTTGAGATAAGTCATCTTGAGTTTTATGATTCTTTGGAATGCTAGCATGGCCAGAGCTCCCAGCCCTAATGGCCAGGAAGGGGAGTTGCCACCAGGGAAATTGAGGCAGGGAAACTGAAGCAGAACAATTAAGGGAAACTGAGACATCACATTATCTGTGGAATCATTAAGCAAGTCACTGAAATTTTTTGGGCTCATTTCCTCATTTGTAAAATGGTCTCTGGAGTCCTTTCTAGCTTTAAATCTATGATCTTGTTACAGAGAGGGACAGTCCTATAGAAGACAGGCTGGAGAACACTACTAGTTGATAGTGGACTTGGCTGGCTGATTTCAGGCATCATAATAAGGCTCACCCTTGCCTTAAGATCCCACCTCTTAATGTAATCTTTTAAAAAGTAAAACTTCAGCTTCCCTGATTTCTGCTCCAGTTTTGGAACAGTGGCTGTACATGAACAACATTCTTCTTGTGTCTGCTGAGTTTTGTAAAAGCTTTGCTAAGAGTAATTATCTCACTAAGACCAGATAAGAAGGGAGGCTGCACACAAGCCTTATTAAAAACCTCACTAAATCTGCATACCCTGCCAATTTTATTACTTAGTATTAAATACTTAATACTAAGGAAAGAGAAAAGGCAGGAGAAACATAGCTAAGACCAGGTTTAGAAGGTTTTTCCTCTGATTAGAAATAGCTTTTTGCTGTTGTGAAAAATGCTGACATAAAGTCAGAGAGAGGCAGGAAACCTAGTCTGCCCCAAACAATACATTTTCTCAGGCCTTTAACCTTTTTTTAAAGCCTGACAGCAAATTTCCTCTGAATTCCCTGCCCTAACTCTTACTCTTAAGATCCTTTTTAAAGAGGGGCCATGAGACTAAATCTGGTGGACTGAACAGTGTTGGCAAGGCCTGGATAATCCAAATGCCTCAGGGATTTCCTCTTCGGGTAATGAGAGGGAAAATGAGGCAGAGGAGAAGGATCTGAAGAGATCCTGTGCCTGCCCCATACAGCCAGTATGTGACCAGGGAAAAACTTAAAATACCCAGGTCCTTCTTGATCTTGAGGTCATCTTTTTGTTGTTGTTTCTTGCAGCTTTCTTAACTCCTCCTTTAGGAACCTGGATGCTACGCCATTTGGTGTATGTATGTTTAGTATTGATATTACATCACTATTTTTTTTTTTTTTGCTGAGGCAATTGGGGTTAAGTGACTTGCCCAGGGTCACACAGCTGTTACGTGTCTGAGACCAGATTTGAACTCAGGTCCTCCTGACTTCAGGGCTGGTGCTCTATCCACTGCGCCACCTAGCTGCCCCATGATATTACATCACTATTGATGGCACCCATTAGCAAGATGTAATTTCCTTCCTTGTCTCTTTTAATTAGAGCTATTTTTCCTTTTGTTTTATCTGAGATCAGGATCACTACCCCTGCTTTTTTTTTTTTAACTTCAGCTGAAGCATAATAAATTTTGTTTTAGCCTTTTACCTTTACTCTGTCTCTGTATCGCTCTGCTTTAAATATGTTTCTTGTAAACAACATATTGTAGGACTCTGGCTTTTAATCCAGTCTGCTACTTGCTTCTATTTTATGGGAGAATTCATCCCATTTACATAAACAGTTAAAATGATTAACTCTCTATTTCCCCGCCATCATTTTTTATCCACGTTATATTTTTCTTTTCTTTCCCTTTTCCCTTCCTCCTCCCAAGAGTTTTGCTTCTGACCATCCCCTCTCTCAATCTGCCCTCCCTTTAACAGTCCCTCTACCTTTCTTATCTCCTTCCCCTTCTAATTTTCTTCTCCCTTCTATTATTTCTCCCTTTCCTTTTTCTCCTCACAGGATGAGAAAGATTATATATTAAACTAAATATGTCTGATATTATCTCTTTGAGCCAAATCCGATGAGATTAAGGTTCACACAGTGTTCATCCTTGAGGTCAACTCTTTAGAGACTTATACTACTCTTCATATTTTTTTTAAACAGACTTTTAAAGGAGAAAAGGCTTGAAAATATCTGGATTCTCACCAATCTAGTGGTGATGGTTTACATTTTTGACCCCATTTCGGCATTTTCTTGACAAAGAAACTAGAGTGTCTTGCCATTTCATTTCCTTCTACAGCTAATTTTACAGATGAAGAAACTGAAACAAACAGGATTAAGTGACTTGACCAAGGTTACCCAGCTGATATCTGGAGGCCAGATTTGAATTCATGAAAGATGATTCCTGACTCTGGCCCCGGGACTCTGTCTACTTTGCCACCTAGATGACCCTAGTTGCTACTAGTTCATGACTAGCCTTCAAATGCTCTAGACACTAAGTTTGTATTGTATATGAAATCAGACTTCCCCCAGGAAAGATTTCCCAATAAACTATATTAAAGACTTTCAGTAAGAAAGCAGACTGTGGCACTGGGTCCAAATGGCCATATTTTCTTCAGTGACTGTATACTAGAGGTGTCAAACTCAAAGTTAAGCAATCTCAGATTAAATGTAATATGGGAAAGGTTTAACAAAAAATAATACAATACAGGTTACGTTCATTGACTTTGACAACACTGTACACACTGTCTTATTCCTGATGCTGCCTTGACCCCATTCCAGTGCCATCCTTGCAATGGCACACTGAGTTTCTCCCATGCCTTATGTTCTCACCAGTCTGGCTCTCCCCTCCTCTCATTTCACCAGACAGATAGACAGATAGACAGCCACCACCCCCCACCACGGTGATTTTATTCCTGCCTGGGTTTTTACAACATCTTATAGTAAAGCTCTAGAATAATATAACATAGTACAAGTTCTCAATGAATGCATGCTTTTGCAAACATTTCTTAAGTTTGGGGCTTAAGGACTTGAAAAAAATCAGTTATCTTATTTTGTGAAAGCCTAATAAAATTCCTTGTGGAAAATAAAGGAACCTAATATTAACTTGCCAGCACAAATTTTGTCATATCATCCAAAGCTACTTTGACTTGCTTCACTGGTATCAGAGTAGAAGGAGATAAATCCAAGACAAGTCAGTTAAGAGTTTAGGAGAAAAAAATTAAAAAAAAAATTGTTTAGGGGAGATGAGTGTTAAGTATAAAAAGAACACATGTACCTAACATCCATAGACTGAACCTCATCCGTGGAATCATCCAGACTGCTCATCTTCCCATCTAGGGCATCCAGATGTATAAGTCCTGTCACTGGCTTAAGACCATTAGAGAAGACATCCTGGGAGATAGTTTCAGGAGCAGAGTGTCCCACACCATTAGTTTCTTGGTAGGTGGTCAATCCATTGATTTCTAAATTGGAACACCAAAGTCAATTAAAAACAGAATGCCTTAGGTTAATCATAAAATAACTGAAATAAAGTAACTCAAGGGGAAACACATATTTATTGGGTCATTTGGTTCAATCCTTCAATGAAATTACAAGTTTTCTTGGAGTAGAAGCAGAAGTAGGATTCTATCTTTTCTTATTTTCCCATTTTCATTGCAAAACATTTCCATATTAACCATGTTGTCAGGGGAAAAAAGCAAGAAAAATAAAATGGAAAAAATATGCACTCAGAGTTCATTAGCTCTCTCTCTGGAAATGAATATTTTTCATTATTGAGTCCTTTAGAATTGTCACTACCCATGCATTGGTGCAGTTATTTTTTCTGAAGCTATTGTTTTGATGACAATCTTTGTTGATTCCTCAGGAATTAATTTTCCAATTATAGCATCAATACATATTTTCCAAGTATACCATCATATTATCAGCAAATAGGGATAGTTTTATTTTATTTTTACCTATTTTCATGTCTTCCTTGCTTTAGGTTTTAGATAAATGCCTATACTTTGTAAGTTTTTTAACATATGTAAATGTTGTGACATCAATGATTTTCCAAATGAATACAGTGATTGGGGAGGAGGGAGAGATATATCTTTTATACACTGAATTGGGCAAGATGATCTAGGACCTTCCTAGCAATAAAAAAATGATAGGGTCAATGGATGATTATCAGTTATAGAGGTTTTAAAAACAGGATACCAAGGATAAATCCACTCCAAGAATAAACCCATTCCTTTACTCACCTATTTTACTCTGACCAACAGGCTTTGATTTATTTTCTACATTCAAAATTGGCTGAGTTTCTTGTTTGGGCTGAGTCTCCAATGCAGGCTCTTCCTTCTGCCACAAACAAAATATATGAAAGATTAACTTGAAGAAGAGGGAGAAATGACTTTAAAAAAGTTTAGAAAATATCTAGTTCTTGGCTGGATCATCTTATTCACCAATTAATTAAATCCAACATTTATTAAGCCTCTACCACAGTGTGCCAAGAATGAGGGATATTACTAAGTCAAAAATGAAAAAGTCCTTTTCCTCAAATAAGGTGAAATCTATCAGGAGGATATAACATGTATAGAAAATGCATACAGGCAAGATATTAAAGTAATATAATGTAATTTCAAGAGGGGAGAAAGTGTTAGTAACTGCAGAGATCATTTAAGGTCTCAAGTGAGGAAGCCTGATGGAATTTGTGGCTTTGATGAGACAGATGGTTAGGGAGAGTACTCTAAATGTGTCTTTAACATCAGCAGGACAACAAAAGCCAAGATCTCCCACTGCATCCAGGACCTCATCTCCAGCCATCCTGATCTATATCTTGCTACTGGACCCAGATGGCTCTGGAGGGGAAGGTGAGACAGGTGACCTTGCACAACCCTCCCTCAAGTAAATCTAATTCATTTGTATATCTGGCTATTATTTCCCTGATGTCATGATTCCTGTTTGAGAACAAAGGAAAAATAAATAACAATAACAAATTTCTCCCCATCAGAATATAAACTCTTTGAGAGAAGAGATAGTCATGGCTTGCTGTCTTGTATCCTTAGTGCTACACAGTGCTGGGCACACAGTAAGCGCTTAGTCAATGCTTTATCTCTTTATTTCTCTTCTTTGTGACTTCCAAGCCAAGACAAAATCTTAAAGCCTAGTGGATGCTGAATAAAAAAAAACCACCGTGAATCCCTCACCTTCACCTCTGTTGAAACATCACTCTTCCTTGTCCTCTTCATGATTTCATCTATTCTCTGGAAAACAAAGGGAATCAATTAAAAGACGACAGCATCAGAGAAATACAAAGTTAGGAAGAAAGGATGCAACCTGACATAATTCAGAGAATGGATTTTTTTTCTCAGAGACCGTGAGAGGAAAGGGCTCCCAAATCAGACTGTGAATCTGTATCTTTAACTCTATATTTAACAGGAAAAGAGCCAAACATTTTAAAGCTCATACATTTGCATATCATTTAATTTTTTTTTCATTCTGAACTTAACGAAGTAAGCATTTCCATATACATTGTAGAACAGGTGAGAACTGTATGTGAAACTGAAGCTTTTTAGTTTGTAAAACTTGCTTTATCTGTTTTAAGTTATATAGCATTTTCTTCACTAAAACTAATGAGAAATGGAGAGCAAATATTATATAAATCTATATTATCTGTTTGTAAAGAAACTGAGTCTCAGAAAGGTAGAATGGCTTGTTCATTGCTACTAATCAGCACAGCCAAAATCTGAACATCTTCCAACGAAATCCAGGATTCCAAGTCCAGTGTTCTGGGTCTAACACCTGTCTACATCATCTTGCCTCTAAATATTAACAACTGAGAAAGGGCTATCCCATTGCTTGTGTCAAAGATCGATCATTTATGATCAGCCATTAAAAAAATACCCTTTCAGACTGGCATGTAACCATGTATCCATCAGACTGGCCCAATGAGGCAGGACACAACCTGACAAGCAGGGCAGTGGGCACAGGCACCCCAAAACAGGTAAGGAGACCAAAAATCCACTAGCCAAGGCTGGATCAGGACCTAAGAAAGCTCCTCAAGAGAGCCCGTGCTCTGTAGAAAGATAGTCTGCTTCCTCCTGCTTCTCTTTTAACCTGAAGCTGACCTGGTCTTTTCCCATCTCATGCTCTTACCTTCTTTCTCACCAGTCTTTCCTGTTCTATCTGAAGCATGATTTGTTCCCGTTCTAGACGCATCTGTTCAGCTGCTTCCCGTGCTTTAGCTTCTGCCTCTTCTTTCTAATAAAAAAGATGTGGAATGGGTCAAGTTATTTGTGCTTAATATTCAAAACACTGGAGCTTTCATTCTTTTTTCTATTCTTATAGCCATGATGATTCAAACTGGGTATAACTACAGATGTGACAAGTGAAAGCCATAGATGGACTTAGGTTTTACTTCATTTGAGAGACTTCTCATTTATCTTTATATCAGTCCAAGCACAGTACTATGCATGTAAAAAATCTTTAAAATATTTGATGAATTAATGACATTTTGTGAAACATATTTAATGTTAATTAACACACTTCAAGGTGAGAGACATTGGAAAATGTACAATTATAATTTCTTTATAAACTATTTTTGATTAATCTTTTTTTATGGTTTACTCATGATGTTCTCCACCATGGTCAGATCACATTTGGGGGGGGGGGGGGTTAGGAGTGGTGGTCCTTCAGTTCCATATATTACATTTTAGGAGTGACATAGAAAAGCTAAAACATGTTCAGAGGAGGAGCTTGTTGAAAAAGCAAAACTATTCAATATGAGAATTATCTGGATGGTTGGAGATGTGAAGCTTGAAGGAGAGAAATGTATCATTGCATTCAAATATGAGAAGAGTTGTCAAGAAGAATTCATTTTCTGCATGGCTCTGGAATATAAAACTAGGACTAATGGATGGAAGATGCAGAAGGAGTGAGTTAAATACATATTAAAAAAGAAGTGACAATTAACAGCTATTAAAAAAAGGTTGCTCATGATAAATGTGAAAATATGTTTAGAACTGCCCATGCTTAACCTATATTGAATTACTTGTTGTCTAGGTGAGGGGGAAGGTGAGAAGAGGGAGACAACTTTAGGACACAGTTTTATAAGGGTGAATATTAAACATTATCTTTGCATGTATTTTGAAAAATAAAAAGCAATTACTATTTTAAAAAAAGCTGCTTTGGTGGGCAGTGAATCTTCTATTATGGAGGGATTCTAGAAAAAGCTTGACTCAACATCTCTGAGAGAATACTATACAAGGATTCATGCACTGGAATAATGTAGACTGAATGATCTTGAGGATTCTGTCTAGCTTTTAAAGTCTATGATTCTATTATTTATGCTTCTTGGAAAAAGTGAATTATGTTCAAAAGTTCCTTGACAATCCCTAGCTATGTCACTCTGTGTTAGTGCAAGTCAACTAACCAACCTCTGTGTATTTAACTATAAAATGGGGATTATAATAGGATCTAGGATTGCTATGAGATCAAATAAGATCATTTTTTTAAAGCACTTTTTGGTACATAAGCAACTCTATGTGACCCCATTTGGGGTTTTCTTGGCAAAAAAACTGGAATGATTTGCCATTTCCTTCTCCAGCTTATTTTACAGATGAGGAAACTGAGGCAAGCAGAGTTAAGCGACTGGCCCAGAATCACTCAGCTAGTAAATGTCTGAGATCACAGCATTCTATTCATTGTACCATCTAACTGCCCCTAACTTGCACACAGCAGTTGTTTAATAAATGCATGTTCCTTCTCCTCCCCTTCCCTTTACTACTACTACTTCTTTTCCCTGAGGCAATTGGGGTTAAGTGACTTGCCCAAGGTCACACAGCTAGGAAATGTTAAGTGTCTGAGATCAAATTTGAACTCAGGTCTTCCTGACTTCAGGGCTGGTGCTCTATCCACTGTGCCACCTAGCTGCTCCACCTTCCTTTTACTTCTACAGAGGACATATATTGTACCTGCTTTTCAATTCTGGTTCTTTCTTGCTGTTCTCTCTCTTGCTTTTCTTTTTCTTGTTGCTCTTTTAAAAGCTGTTCTTCCATAGCTTTCCTCTGGGCTTCTTCTTTTTCTTTTCTCTTTTCTTCTTCTTCTCTTTGCTTTCTTTCTTCTTCTTTCTTACGGTCTTCTTGTTCTTGGAGAATCCTGTCTTGTTCTGCCTTTCTTTTCAGTTCTTCTCTCTCTAGCCTTTAAAAAAAAAATCACACAATCAAAAGGAGAAATTGTAAGAAGTCCTAATGAACAATGTCCACAGAGTAATGACACTAAATAATAATGATAGCTAATATTTATATGATGCTTATGTGCTAGCCACTCTGCTAATCACTGTGCAAATATTATCATTTAAACCTCAAAAAACAAACAAACAAACAAAAAACTGTGGAAGGTAGGTAGCTCTATTTTGCAAATGGAGCCAGTAAGTATCTGAGGTTAGATATGAATTCAGCTCTTCCTGAGTCTAGGCTGGTGCTTTGCTCAAAAAGGCAACTGCCTCCCCTCCTCCCAGCCTGTTTACAAACATACACATTTTTTTTTATTAAAGCTTTTTATTTGTATAACATATGTATGGGTAGTTCCTCAGCATTGATCTTTACAAAGCTTTCCGTTATAAATTTTACCCCTGTCCCCTCCCCTCCCCTAGATGGCAGGAAGTCCACTACATGTTAATAATGTTGAAATACGTGACAAGTAAACATATGCATTTTATATCCATAGTTATTAACAAAGATTTATGAATTGGGCTTAAAGTTTAACAGACTTGGTCTAGGTTCTGAATTATTTGAATTCTAAAAAAAACCCCAAACATATTAAACAAAGCTGATTTTTCTATCAGTTATATGCACAGTAATGATAATATAATGGCTTGTCAAATCACAGGATATAAAATGTCAATGCCTTGAATGATAGCAATTAAAAAAGAATTGTGTTTAATGACAAATCTCAACAATAAGAATGAAAATTAAAAAAAAAAAAGCTTAAGATGGAACAATAAGTGTGTCCTTGGCCACATAGACACTACTTAATGATTTCAGAACAGCTGAGGAGCCTATTTGGGCTTGTTTTGGTTGGAATTGAAACTTCAAAGACAGAAGACAAATGGAACTTCAAAGAACCCTTCTGGAATTAATTATTTAAAAATCAATAGTACTGATTTTTTAATATTTAATAGTGTTAAAACAATTATTTTGCCTTTTATCTCACAGAGATGAAACAGTTTGTAGCAGTATCTAGGCATCTCCTTTCCATAAATAAAGCAGTGCTGAAAGGGGAAGATTAGGAAGATTGGAAGAGGAAGAAAAAAAGAAGCAACAGTAGCAGGAGAAACTTTATACTTAAAAGGAGTCTTCTTAGTTATTACAAGAAGCACTAGATTTAAATCAAAAGTCCTAAATCCAAAGTCACTGACAATATCTGGCACACAGTAAACACTTCATAAATGTTGACTATGTCCTAGCTTTATCCCCATCTTATTAGCCAGTGTAATTTTGGGCAACCCACTGAACCTTATTGATTCTGTTAAATTACCTATAAAAACCAGGGTAATAATATCTGCAAATTGCAATTGCCTCCTTTCAAGGAGGACAAAGGTGGGGAAGGAATCACTTTGGGAAATAAAAATGCTATACACTTGGAAGCCATTATCAATATACAGACTTTCCTCATAGACTTAGTATTGTTAAAACTTAAAATTGCACTAGATTTTTGGAACACTATTTTATATTAATTTATATTTATAATTAAGTTTTTAATACTTTAAAATAGCACTAATTGGGATAACCTGTATTTGTTGTTTTTTTTTAAAACTGATTTCAATTATAAGACATTTTTCAAAATATGTGATTAAAAAACTCCTTCAAATCCTCTTAAAATGATGTATAAATATAAATTCTTTCTTTCTGTTTCTCTTTTTCCCTCTCTCTAGTTCCTCTCTGTTTCTCTGTCTCTCTCCCTCTTTCTTTTTTCCTTCTACCTTCTCCCCCTCTTCTTTTATCTTTTTATCTTTTATCTTCTTTATCTTTTTCTTTCTGTACCTCTCTCTACAAAAAAAGCATATATCTGAAAATTGGATACAACTATTACAATACTTAGTGTTCCTTTTTTTTTTGGGGGGGGAGGACAAGGCAATTGGGGTTAAGTGACTTGTTTGGGATCATACAGCTGGTTAAATGTTAAATGTCTGAGGCCATATTTGAACTCAGGTTCTCCTGAATCCAGGGCAGTGCTCTATCCACTGAACCATCTAGCTGCTCCACATATACTTCCCTTCAATAAACTCAGGTCACTCTTGAGATGGCTTGAGAACCTGGGTGAGACACCAAAATATGTGGACTAGTCACTTTCTTCCTATGTACAAAATGGGAATCCTACACAGACTGCTTACATCTACAAGGGCCATTGTGAGGGAAAAGTGCTTTGCACACTTAAAAATATCAGAGAAATGTGAGTGATTCCCTTCTATTAAAAATATCTTCCAGAAAAGAAGGATATGGTTCACTCCAGGTCAATCTTGCAGGATGGACAATCCATGTCTCCTACCCCCACCTTTGCAATGAATGTATAGAATACCTCTCTCGCTCTTCTCTCTCCTGCCTTTCTTGCTCTTCTTGCTCTTTTTGTAGACGAACCTGCCTCCTCTTCTCTGCCAGGATTTTGGAAGCTTCTTCTGCATCAGTTGTTCCAGCGATAATCTTCCCTGATGGTGCATGAAAGAATTAAAAAATTAAAAAATTAAAGAGTGCAGGATCAGGTAAATTGTCAGAATAACCTCAATGAGCCACATCAGCCCAACATTCAAAGCATCCTCCTATTTTTTTCCTCAATAATATTTTATTTTTTCAAATTTACATACAGTTTTCAAGATTCATTTCTGTATTCTCTCCTCTTATCTCTTCCCTTCTCCCAAATATCAAGCAATCTGAAATTGGCTATACACATACAATACTTTTAAACATTTCTGTATTTGTCATGTTTTTGTCAAGAGGAAAAACAAACACAAAAAAGAAAAAACAAACAAAAAGTGAAAATATTATGCTTTGCTTTACATTCAATCTTTATAGTTCTCTCTCTGAATTCAAATGCATTTTCCATCCCAAGTCTATTGGAATCGTTCAAGGAAACCTACTAATACAACATACAAGTGCTGGGAAATGAGTTCTATAACCCTTGTAGCATTTCTCACTGGAGAAGCTTGAGAAGAGATAACCAGAAATTGCAGTGTATGAAAATAGGATGGAGCTTAGAGTTTTAAGAATCTTCCTGAAGACCCGAGTATGAATCTTGATTCAGACATTTACTTTATGTAAATGTCTCTAGGTGCATGTCTCTGGATAAAGTTAAAGCTCTCTCAGTCTCTCCCCACCTCCTCATTTGTAAAATAGGGATAATAACAGCACCTACCCTAGTCAGAATCAAGTGAGATAACATCTTAAAGCACCTTATAAACCTTAAAGCGCTATATAAATGCTAACTATTATTAATATTGGGGGCAGTTAAGTGATGCAGTAGATAGTACACCCCTGAGCTACGAATAAGGAAAACTACTTTTCCTAAGTCCAAATCTGGCCTCAGATACTTACCAGCTACATAACCCTGTTTGGTTCTGTTTCTTCCTATGTAAAATGAGCTGGAGAAGGAAATGGTGAACCACTCCAGTTCAAGCAAATCCCAAATAGGATCACAAAGAATCAGACATGATTCATCAACACAACAACAATTAATATTATTATTTTAAAAATACGCAGGAAACTCCAAATATGGTCACAAAGAGTCAGATATGACTCATCAATACAAACAACAACAACAATAATAGGTTTTTTGTTGTTGTTGTTGGTTTTTTTGCTGAGGCAATTGGGGTTGTGACTTGCCCAGGGTCACACAGTCAGGAAGTGTTAAGTGTCTAAGGTCACATTTGAACTCAAGTCCTCCTGACTTCAGGGCTGGTGCTCTATCTACTGCGCCACCTAGTTATCCCAATAATTATTTTTAAAATACCTAGAAAACCCTAAATGGAGTCACAAAGCATCAGATATGACTCATCAATACAATAAACAATTATTATTAATATTATTATTTTTTAAATGCCTAGGAAACCCCAAATGAAGTCACAAAGAATCAGACAGATTAAAATATTAACAATAATTGTTAATATTTTTTAAATACCTAGAAAACCCCAAATGGGAAAACAAAGAGTCAGATATGACTAACTGACACAAAAACAATAATAATTATTAATATTTTAAATACCTAGAAAACCCCAAATGGGATCACAAAGTCAGATAGGACTAATTGACACAATAACAATAATTATTAATATTATTTTTAAAATGCCTAGAAACCCCCCAAATCCCAAATGGGATCACAAAGAGTCAGATAAGACTAATCAACACAATAACAATAATACTTATTAATATTATTATTTTTAAAATGCCTAGAAAACCCCAAATGAAGTCACAAAGACCCCAAACAATAATCATTAATCTTAATTATTATTTTTTAAAAACCAGGCCTCTAAAGCAACCGCTGCTTGCTTTCTTATTTAAGGAACAAAGGTGAGGATTAAGGGAAAAGCATTTATTTATTTATGGTCTGGTTTTTTTTTTTTTTTTCTTTTTGCTGAGGAGTGCAAATTGGCCAAGTCTAGCCTATATCTTTCATTATGCCTAGGGACCTATCCAAAGCCATTATTCGAGTCAGTCTATTTGGCTCTGGTCATTCCCCTTGGGGAGATGAATAAGAGAATGCAACAGAGAAACTAAATAATTTGAAGTGGTATTAGAAAAGTCATTCAGTCTAAATATGACAGCCCCCGCAGCCCCCAAACCTCCTCCTCTTCCTCCTCTCAGCAGAAGCTAATGTTTTCCTCATTATATGGTCAACTAGAGAGCCACCCACATCCCTGACTGCTGGCTTTATTAAGGAGGCTTACCTTCACTAACTTCGGTCTTTCCTGACGCAGGATTGTGTTTTTCTGCAAGGTGCTTCTCACCTATCTGATCTCCATGGGCTCCATGGGCTTTCTGACTCAAAGCCCCTTCCTTTTCCTTGTTTGCTTTCTCTTTGTCTGCTTTCTTCTTTGGAGTTTCTTGGCTGGGAGAATTGGGGCTGCGGTATTTAATGGGTGATCCTTGGTATGGTTTGCTATTCTTTGGAGACTGCGGGTATGTTTTTGAAGATGTTCTACAAACAAAAACACCAAAATGAATCCCTGGGCCTCTCAGGAGGCAACCTGTGTACTTTCTGTCTCCCCCTAAACCCTTCAGATCTCAACATACTTGTGAGAAAGAATTTCAAATTCAAATGGATATTTTTAAAGAGAAAGTTTCTACCCATATGGTGGTTGTCTTTTGTTCTTGAAGAAAACCAAAATGGCATCACTATGCTAGTCAAGTTAGTGTGTCTGACTGTGGTTGATCAGATCAATACAGGCTCAGAAAACTCTGCCACAGGTAGAATACAAATAATCCTTCTGAACATTTGGGGTAGATTCTCTAACTCTATGCAATTTCCTTTTCTTCTGAGCTAATTCAATTCTGTTTTGTTCATAGAGCATACCATAACTGGGTGGTGCCAGCGTTTCCCACATCATACAATCAATTCTAAAGTTCTTTTTTTTTTTTTTAATTCTTATTCAGGTGTTTATTAGTCTTTTCAGTTTGGGTTTTTTTTTTCCTTTTTATTTGCAAAACATATGTATGGGTAATTCTTCAACATTTCCTCCCAACTCCCCACCCCTCCCCTAGATGGCAGGATATCTACTACATGTTAATTATGTTAAAATACTTGACAAATCGAATATATGTATACATATTTCCACACTTATCATAAGTTCTTTTTTTTAATGATAGATTTTTATTTTCAAAATATATGCTAAGAAGTTTTCAACCTTTACCTTGCAAATTTTTGTCTATCCCTTCCTTCTACTCCACTTTCCTAGTCCCCTTCCCAAGTTCTTAAGAAAGACCTTGAGAGAGTCCTTGTATCACTTTTTCTGATCACCTTGTGAGTACTTGCCCCCAGTAAATTTCCCATAACATAATCTTTTTGGCAAGTGTACATTTAGCATTTGAACAATGTGCCCAGCCTGACAGAGTTAAGTTCTCTGCAACAGAGGTGGAATGCTTGGCAGTTTAGTTTGAAAAAGAACCTCTGTGTCTGGCCAAGTGATCTTCAGAAATTTCCTAAGACAATTCAAATGGAAGTGATTCAATTTCCTGACGTAAGCTTTAAAATGAAGAAAAATGGACAGGAAAAGATATTGTCATCTTCTGGGAGGCAGAACAAAAAAATAGAAAGGATAGTGGAGTCAGGAGCTGGATTCCACTCTCCTTTTCCTTTGAAGTTTTCTTTAAGATCTTGGACAAGTGGCTGATCTGGCTTGAATTTCTTTACAATTTTTTTTTCTAGTACCATAAAAAGATTTAAGCTTTGTGGTAGGGTGAGTGTGCATTGATTTGTTTCTCCAAGGAGACACTATGTTATAGTGGAAAAGGTGCTAGGTTTGGAATCAGAAGAACTGAATTCAAATCTGAGGTTTTGTCATTATTACTTGTGTGATCTTAGGCAAATCAGTTACCTCTTTGAGTCACAGTTTCCTCATTTATACATCGGGGGTGGGGATGGTAGATAATTCCTTTCAACTTATATCCATGGGCCTATGATTCCATTCTTCCAAAACATTAGAATAATCTAGTTCAATTACACAATTAAAGTTATAGGAGTGTAAAAGATATAAAAATTATTTAGAATCAAAGGCCTCGAGCTCTCATGCTTTGTTACTTATTAAATGTATGCAATGGCTTCTCTGAGACTTGGCTTCCATATTTGCAAGGGAAAGAACTGAACTAGATAATTTGTAAGGTCTATTCTAGCAATAAAGCCTATGCCCATGCATATTTATTATGCGATTGCTATCTTTTGTTTTTACATAACTTCAATTTTCCCCATATCTCTCCTTTTTTTCCCCCTTTTCATGAGAGCCATATAACAAAACATTTGTGTTTATATTTTTCCAATGACACTCATGCCCATTACCTTATTTGCTTCTAAAAACAAAATCTTACAAAGAAGGTAGAAGAATTAGTACTACTTTTCATAAATAAGGAAACTGAAGATTAGAAAACCCTTAAATTTAAATGGCTTGTTCATAGTTAATTGCACAGAAAAATCTAGAAGTAAGGCTATTGACTGTCAATGTTTTTTCATATTACGATACTGTCCCATTCCCTTCTCCCATACCCAATAAATAAATAAATTTAAATTTAAAGGATAACTAAGTAAATGAATGAATGATAAATGAATGAAGGAATAAATGAGTATACCATCTATATATGAAGAAAATTATAAGGAAGGTATACAGAGAGGAGGCAATGTCTACTATGTGCCAGGATAAATGCTAAGCATTTAGCAAAAATTATTGAATTTGAACCTCATAACACTTTGGGAAGTAGGTGCTTTTATTATCCTCATTTTGAGTTGAGAAAAAAAGTGACTCCCAGAGTCAAATATTTGAGATCATATTTGAACTGAGGTCTCCCTGACCTTGGGCCCAGAGATCTATCCACTGTGCCTTATACTTGCCAAAAGCATGAATGAAAAAAGAAAGTATGGTCTTATGTTCCTGGAACATTAGGTTCTACCAGCAAGTAGAACCACAAATGGCATTTTTTTCTCTATCGTTTCTAAAGGCAAGAAGATTTATGCCTTTTTCTGAAGCTGTCTGACATGAGTTACTGTTACCATTGAACAATGACTAGATAAAGAGATGAACCTGGAGCATGAATCAGGACAAGTGTTTCCAGGATTGTTTTAAACCCATCTTTCACATTTATTATGAAGCTAGAAAATGAAATAGGATTTTATCTTTTTTTTCTGCACACCCTATCCACAAAGTGTGACCAGATTTGAGATGATGAAGAAAAAAACCATTGTTTTATTTTATCTGGGGCTTCGAGATGATACAGGGGATAGAACAAAGAGACTTGAAATCAAGAAGATTCATCTTCCTCAATTGGAATGTGTTCTTAAACACTTATTAGCAGCATGACCCTAGTCAAGTCACTTAACCATGTCTGTCTTAGTTTCCTCATTTGTAAAATGAACTGAAGAAGGAAATGGCAAACCACTCCAGTACCTTTGCCAAGAAAACCCCAAATAGGATCACAAAAATTGGACATGATTGAATAACAAGAAAAACCTTCCTGGTGAGGAAGGTTAGGTACAATACATTAATTCAGACAGTGAAGCAAGCAGGCTGGAAAGAATATCCTTGGATTGTTGTCTGGAGGGCATCTCTCTGTGAGTATAATTGGGAAGGAACAGGATACTGACACTCTCCTTTTAAGTGCATAATCACTCTTTTTTCCAGGATACATTTCTGATAAGAGTATTATATTAAATCCAATTTGAGATGATAGTGGAGAAGACAACACTCAATTATCTGCAGCAGCAAGCTCAGAAATTTATTATTATAGATGCCAGACGGGGACAAGGGCATGACAATCTGGAATGCTATCACAAAGCAACAGCATTATGATCTTCAATCACCTAGAGAACCTGCTACAAGAGTTCTTAACCTGGAGTCTGTGAACTTACAGAAAGAGATGGAGCATGACAGAGAGAAACAAGAGAGACAAAGAGAAAGAGACAGAGAGAGAAGGAGCTAACTGTACTTCAATATACTGGATTATTTTGGTGGTCCTACCTATTTCATTTTATGCATTTAAAAATATTGTTTTTCTGAGAAGAGAAGCATAGGCTTTGTTAATCAGCTGATGGAGTTCATAACTCAAAAAAAGCTTAAGGATTCCTAGTCTTAAAAAACCCAGCATGATTCAGCAGCTTTGAATGAGTCATCTATGGCTCCCCTAGGCTATTATTATTCTATGATACAAATGATACAAAAAACAATTAAACTCTGGAGGCGACTTCAGTTTTCTTTTTTTCTCTCTTGGGATCTGTTTCATTTCCAATGCACTGAAAGGCAACGTTCAACCAGATTCCTAAATAAAAACATTAAAGTCACTCAAGAGAGATACCTGGGAATGCTTATACAAGAAAAATGAGATGATTTTTGATTGCCACTCTTTTAAAAAGCACTGGACCATTATTTCACAGGTTGTAGGATCCTATAAAGAGACTCCAAGACAAAGATGATAGGATTATTCATGGATACATGTTATATTTTCTCTCTGGGACAGGGGTTATAGCTAAGTATTTGCTCCCTGGTTTGAGGTATGTTTCTGAGACTCTTTACCTGAAACCTGGATGGTATCTGACAGAAGACATTCAACCAAGATTGAAAACTATAAGGAGAAATATTCTTAAGATGCTCAGTGTCCAAAGAGCAGCCTTCTCATATTATGAGCAAGAAAGAGAGGTTTTTGAGATCAAGTGAAAACAAATCATTAATTAGGCAAGGCCTAATCCAACTTTTCTGCATCTGATTTACAGGATTTTAGATCTAAAGTTGGAATAGACCTCTCAAAGACTGAAATTGAGTTCAAAACTTTAATTTTATAGATGAGGAAACTGAAGCTGTCCCAAGAAAGTTAATTGACCTGCCCAATGTCACACAGATGGGATTAAAATTCTGATTTTGGAAGCAGTCCTTTTCCCACTCTTTCAAACTGCCTGATCCTTTACTTAGACTCTTTTAAAAATCTCCTTCCCCCATTTCAAAATTTTTACTTTTTTTCTGTCTTCTATTTTATATTTAAATTTTAAATAAATACATAGGTAAAAAAGGATAAAAAGAAGTCCTATTGATATATTTTATTTCTACATCAGAGTCATTTCTGGATATACCTTGCTATTCCCCCACCAAATAAACCCTCCTTTGAGACAAAGAAAAACATTTAAACAAAACCACCTGAGACTGACTATATCTGACAGTGTGGATGACATTCTGTATCCAGTCTCCTCCCCTTTTCCCTTTCCCCTCCCCACCCCATCTCCATTGAAAAGGAGGAGAGGTACTTCTCTCATTTCTTTCCTGGAAATCAAAGTTGGTTATTATAATTAGTTGCCATTTGATGTCTTAATGTCTCAATCCTTCCTTCCTATCTTTTTAGACTTTTTGAGAGAAGGAAAGAAATTGCATTTGTTAAGCACTTTCTAAGTGCCAGGGTACTATAGAAATCATTTTATAAATATCTCATTTGGTCCATTTTGTCATTTTTACCCATTTGATGGGTGTGAAGTGAATAGTAAATTTTAATCTTAATTTGTACTATTAGTAATATAGAACAATCTTTCTACCTAACCATGCTTTAGAATCAAGCATTTTATTTTTTGCAACATTTACAGTGGAGAGAATTAGCTAGCCTACTATATTGTTAGCTCTCTGGCTTGGCAGTTTATTTGATAATTGTCTTTCCACTTAAAGTCCCAATACTCCAAATGCCTCATTGTGACATGGCCTGGGGACCTGCTTAGATTTGTAGAAAGGCTTGTTATTAGAAGGATGGCTTGAGAGTGATGAATTTGTATCCAGACTTAAGTCAATCATCACTCTCTTGAAATTAATACACAAATAATTCCCAATTTACAGGAACATATCCTTTACATATGTGTCTGGTGAGAGTAAATTTTGATGAAACTTCTTCAAAATTCTTCAAAATTGTCTGGGATATCTTAGCAAGCAACCACTTCTACTGTACATAAATGGAAAGCTGATTATGAAATAGATGTCTCTCCTCTTGTCAGAGAAGTGATGGACTATGGGAAGAGAATGTTGACTCTTTGTGAACCTATTGGGTGTTTTCTTGGCAAAGATACTGGGGTGGTTTGTCATTTCCTTCTCTAGCTCATTTGACAGATGAGGAAACTGAGACAAACAGAATTGAGTGACTTGTCGAGGTCCCATAGCTAGTAAGCACCTGCAAATAAGCCTACCTGACTCTAGGATTGAAGCTCTATCTACCAGACCTACCCCTGACTATGGATTAGCCTGAAAGACAGGACTGATGTATTGCTTTACTTTTTAACTATTCATTTTTCTTAAAATTGAAATGATTTTTTACTGGAGTTAGGGAATACAAGACTGTAGTTTGCCAAGTGCCAGTTGAGAGACTAAAGTATCAATACAACGTTTAAAAAAATGGGGACAAAATGTGATTATGGGATCCAGTAAGTGCATAATTCTTTGCAAGGCAGTCTAGTGCCAAGTACTACACAAAGTTGTGGGTAATAATAAGGCTTCTAAATTTATATCAATAAATAATAATAATGTAGCCAGCATTTAGATAATGCTTTGAAGTTTGCAAACATTTTGCAACAATTATTTCATCTGATTCCTACAAAAGCTTTGGGTGGTAACTATTTGCCTCATTTTATAGATGAAGAAACAACAGACCATGGTTAAGCAACTTGTTCTGGATCCCACAGCTAGAACATGCTGGCAGGATTAGAGTAGATTAGTTACAGTTTAAAAGAAAAGAGAATGATGGATCCAGGAAAAAAAAAAAAAACAACATAAGATGAAAAGATTGAGCCATTTAAAGTAAGAATATCACACATAAAAAATTAAAAAAAAACACACTGATAAAGGAGAGAGGGAGCAGAGATGAGTGGAAGGGGACTTAAGTCATCAATTTTCTTTTCTAGTAGTAGTAGAAGTAGTGTTTGACCAACAAGAAACATTTGAAGAGGTAAAAAGACAAATGCCATATATAAATGAGCCATTCAGATGCACAGGAAAGATACAAATAGATTTTAAAATAAATACATTTGCTACATTAATAATCTTAAAATGTGAAGTAGTAGTAGAAAAAAGCAGAAATTTAAGAATCAGAAGCCCTGGGTTCTTTTTCTCTTTGCTGTGTTGAAATTGTATGTTGTTCTGGTCCCCATGACTACTCCTATCCCCACCCCTAGCATAGTTAGCACAATAACTTTATAAGTAGCTAGTATAAGTCATTTAAGTTACTTATAAATTGCCCCATAAATTAAGGCAACCTAAGTTATTTATAAACTGTCTCACAAATTAGAGGGGCACAGGGAGCCAGACAATAGCCTCATAAATTAACTAAGACCACATCCTGAGACTTTGTGCTAAATTAGGGGAAGTCATTTGAAAAGTAACAATCTCTTAGTCCTATTAACTGCCTTTAGTCTATAAGATTAAGATAAACTGTTCAGTAACACCAGCAAAAGCACTATATTATTGAAATAACCCTAAAATGTTGCTGATAACTTTGAGATGTGGATTTATTAATAAATTAAACCTAATCTGACATGGTTAAAAATCTACCCTCCCATCAAAACCCTATAAAATGGGACCCTAAACTTCTGTTCCCTAAGCACTCTTCGACTTGTTATGATAGGTGTTCAGCTAAGAGATTCTCTGTGCTCTGATCCTTTACCATTCTTTTCCCCAAAGCTACTTCTCTTAGTTTGTTTCCATACTGTCTATGCTTTACTAAAATGTGACTGAAGCATTATTTCCCACTCACCACCATCATGGTCTTTCCTGGTGAATATCCAAAGAATAAGGTGTTCCTGCCCCTCCTCAATTCAAAGGGTCCCATTCCTTTTAGTCAAAAATTGGGAGCACCAGGAGGACTAAAACTATATCTTGCTGATAGCTGTCATTACTGTGAATAAGTACGGTACAATGAATCTCGTGTATCTCCTCCTAGGAGACTTTTCCCATTATTTGGGTCTCAATAAATTAATAATAGATTATAACTATATCATCATATAATGTATAAACTATATTGTATAATGTCAATTTATGAAACATAATAAAGGATACATTAATAATTCCATAAATTAATTAACACAATTCACTTGCTTCTAGAACTTAATAGTTATGTGACCTTTGGCAAACCATCTGAAAACTTTCTAAGCTGTCATTTTTCAATTGTAAAATGGAGATAATACTTGTAACAATCTACAAGCTTACTGCAAGAAAGAATTAGGAAGGAGTCAAACAAAGCAATCTAAACAATGTGAGCTGCTTTAGAATTTAGAAAAATGGAATTTTAGAGAGATGATTAGTAACATCTAGAGATGCAGCTTACAAAATGGTAAGATGTATAAAACAAGGAATGCTCAAGTCAAATTTTAAAGTAGAAAGTGACTAAGACTATTACTAAAACTCAAACAAAATTTCAATCTTCCTTAAAAAAATTTTTTTTCACTAGAGACTGATATTCTAGCCAAAGAGGACCTTTGTTGTTCAACTGTTTCAATCTTGTCATACTATCAGTGACCCTTTCAGATTTTCTTTGCAAAGATACTGGATTGGTTTGCCATTTCTTTCTTCAGCTCATTTTCCAGATGAGGAAACTGAGGCAAACAGGAACAAGTGACTTGCTCAGAGTCATACAACTAGTAAACGTCTGAGGCAGAATCTGAACCCCAGAGTTTGGTGTCCTGACTCCAGGACTGTCAATCTATTCACTTCACCACTTAGCTGCTCAGACTTTATGGTTACATAACTCAAAAATCTTCTATGCTCAATGTATTATTGGTGTTGGATGACCATGTTTATCATAACTCGCTGCTAAGTGGCACAGAGAAAACAACGTAATGGACTTTGTCATAAAGAAAGGAAATATGGGCATTCTAATGGAAATCTTAATAGAAAAATGATGCAATTAAGAGATTAAAAAGAAAAGCATTTAAATTTCATGCCAGAGAGAGATCAAAGCAGTCTTGTAAATAAGAACCCCACTTTAATGGCTGGTAAACATCTTTTACTAGTCTATCTTCTATATCAATCATCAAATAAACATATTTTAACCAGATTTCTTTTTCTCTTCACTCTGTCTCCTTGATTATTCTTTCTCAGTGGAAGTGGACACTTACTTAACTCTCTCTCTATATATATATCACCTTCCCTCCACTCTCAGAGCTCCCAGTCAGTTTAATTTGTTCACATCACCTCATTTGGCACATCACCTCATCTGGATTAGTACAACAGTCTTCTTAGTGGTTCTCCAGCCTCAAGTCTCTCCATGTAGCCACCAAAGTAATTTATTATATCACAGTCTTAATTATGTAATCCCATCATTTTCCCCCATTACCCTCATAATAACCTGCCTAATTAATCCTATTGGCTCCCTATTATTTCCAGGATCCTAAAAAAAATCATCAATTTTAAATTTAGAGCTTTTTACGACATCCCTTCTTCCTACCTTTATCATACCTTATCCCTCTCCCAAGTACTCTATGATAGTTATACTGGCCTACTTTGCTTGTTCTCACCCATAATATTCTGTCCACCAACTCCATACATTTGCACTGACCAACCCCTAAGTTTAGGATGTATACCTTCATCTCTTAGCTTGCCTGGCTTTTTTCAAGACTCAGCTCAAAGCCCACCTTTCTACAGAAAGTCTTTTCTGATCCTTCCCAACCACTAGACACTGATTATGTCTTTAAGTATATAATTATTTGTATACTGTCTAGCACATTATACTCTGAACTCCTTGAGAGAAGATTCATTTTTTTGCCTTTCTTTGCATCTCTAGAGCTTAGCACATAGTAGGTACTTAATCAAAACTTACTGACTGACCACCTGAAATAAAAGCTTTCCCACCAATTTTGTTTTTTTGTATTAGAAAAAGTAAAACATTTTTACTTAGATATTGCAGGAGAGGATTGTCTCTTGGTTGATGGAGAATCAGATCTTCTTAATGGAGATCCAAGGCCAGAAGCAGATGCTGAAGCTCGCTTTTCTTTCTTTACTTTCTCAGTCTATAGTGGAAATAAAGAACATGAAAGTCCAAGTATTGTGAGACAGGTCTTTTTTTAGCTACTTCAAAAATATTGTAACTACAACACTTCCAAAGTTACTTTCAAAGAGATCATTTCACAAACTTCATGGCTTTCCAAATTGTGAGTTATCTAAAGGAAAGTGATTGAATTCAGCCCACTGTACAATGATAGCACAGTTCCAAAACAGAAAAAAGATTTTTTAATATAAAACTTCAGAGCAAATTCATTCCCCAAAGAGACCTTCCAATGAAGGAATATCAAGCTCATGCTCAGTCTATAGGGCACAAGGTAGTAAATGGTAGTGAAAAAAAGAACACTGGATTTGAATCTTTATGATTGGGTTTATAATTCATAGGTCTGGGTTGAAGTCACATTTATTAGCCACGTGGCCAAACTATATCTTCCTTTTTAATCATGGTATTTAGAGCTGAAGAGAGTGAAGGGATAGGGCCTATGCATTTCTAGTAATCTTCTCTTTTAAGAGATGAGGAAATCAAAGCACTAACTTATTCCAAAATCAAATGGCTAGATAGTAATAAGACTGGGGCCAAACTTAGGTTTTTTAGTTCCAAATGTTGTACTCTTATTGATTATAATAAGCTGCCTTTTCATAGTATATATGTAAAGTAAAATATGTTTATATAAAATTATTTTTATGATCATAACCATATCTTCCCTCACAAAGAGAATTCTAAATTGAAAGGAGAGATAAATGCATCGATACTTATTTAGTCATCCAGTAAGAACATGAATTTCCTATCTCTCAATAAAAAGGTTTTTCTATCACATGGAAGAGGAGATCAAAAGCCTAATTCAAGTGCCAATTTAGTACCAAAGCTCCATTTTCGGAAAGACTGATAATAGAATATAAAGATATAAAAAGTCACCAGGACAAATTATGGTAAGATAAAAATGCTGTGAATGTAACCTCCAAGAAAGTCAGTCATAAATTCTTCCATAAAATATATAATAAAATGATGTGGGAGTGTTATTTTCCCCTTGTTCCATAATTACCCACTCCTTAGCCCTTAAAAACAGCCCATACCCCGCTCCACCTAACTACCTAAAGTCATTGTTCTTCTTTTCAACAATAATTCAAGACAATTCCAATAGATTGTGATGGAAAGAGCTATCTGCATTTGGAGAGAGAACTATGGAAACTGAATGTGAAGTATAGAGTGTGGAGTTGTTTGCTTGTTTCCCCCCCCTTCTCATTTCTTTCCCTTTTTTGATCTGATTTTTCTTGTGCAGTATGATAAATGTGGAAATATGTTTAGAAGAAATTGTACATGTTCAAACAAAATGAATGCAGACAAGATTAGAAGGGTAGCAGTAAACTGGGAAAATATTTTTACATCCAAAGGTTCTGATAAAGGCCTCATTTCTAAAATATATAGAGAATTGACTCAAATATATAAGAATTCAAGCCATTCTCCAATTGACAAATGGTCAAAAGATATGAACAGACAATTTTCAGACGAAGAAATCGAAACTATTGCCGGTCACATGAAAAGGTGCTCCAAGTCACTATTGATCAAAGAAATGCAAATTAAGACAACTCTGAGATACCACTACACACCTGTCAGATTGGCTAAAATGACAGGAAATGATAATGATAGCTGTTGGAGGGGATGTGGGAAAACTGGGACACTGATACATTGTTGGTGGAACTGTGAACGGATCCAACCATTCTGGAGAGCAATTTGGAGCTATGCTCAAAGAGTTATCAAACAGTGCATACCCTTTGACCCAGCAGTGTTTCTACTGGGCCTATATCCCAAAGAGATTTTTAAGGAGGGAAAGGGACCCACATGTGCAAAAATATTTGTGGCAGCCCTTTTTGTAGTGGCAAGAAACTGGAAATTGAAAAGATGCCCATCAATTGGAGAATGGCTGAATAAATTATGGTATATGAATGTTATGGAATATTATCGTTCTGTAAGAAATGACCAACAGGAGGATTTCAGAGAGGATTGGAGAGACTTGCATGAACTGATGCTGAGTGAAATCAGCAGAACCAGGAGAACATTATACACAGCAACAAGACTATACGGTGATCAATTTTGATGGACATGGTTCTCTTCAACAATGATGTGATTCAAACCATTTGTTCTGCGATGAAGATAGTCATATACATCCAGAGAGAGGCCTGTGGGAACTGAGAGTGAACCACAACACAGCATTTTAACGCTTTCTGTGAATATTTCCATGCATTCTGTTTTCCTTCTTAGGTTGATTTTTTTCTTCTTCTCTTTCTAGATCTGATGTTTCTTGTGCAGTAAGATAACTGTATAGGTATGTATACATGTATTGTACTTGTCATATAATTTATCCTATCTAGCATGTATTAGATTACCTGTCATCTAGGGGTGGGGGGCGGGGGGAGGGAAAGGAAAAGCTTGGGAAAAAAAGTTTTTTTGCAAAGGTCAATGTTGAAAGGTCACTCATATGTTTTGCAAATAAAAAGCTTTATTAAAAAAAAAAAAAGAAATTGTACATGTTTAACCTATATTAGATTGCTTGCAGTCTAGGGGAGAGGGCAGGGAGCAGGGAAGAAGAAAAATTTGGGATTTTGTAGGGGTGAATGTTAAAAACTAAAATATCTTTGCATGTATTTTGAAAAATAAAAAGCTATTAATATTTTAAAAAAATAAAGTCACTGCCTTACTTCAAAAGTACTTCCATATCTAGTCAGCCCCTCACCAACACACTCCCCCATCATTCTTTTCTCCCTTTTACACACACCCACACACACCCACACACCCACCCACACACACCCCACCACCACCACCACCATCACCATCATCATCACCACTACCATCACACCCTTTCTTGCTCCTTCCTCTCTACTGTCATCACCACCTTTCTATATAAATTTACACAAAAGGAATCTGGAAATTCATATCTAGTTGGGGATGCTAAAGAAAGTATAAAAAAAGTATATAAAGAAAGACTAGGCCCTGTGTTCAATACCTCTGTATATAGCTGCTTAGTTATATGACCTTGCTAAGGTCATATTGCCTCTAAAGACTTTAGTTTACTCATTTACAAAATGAGGAAACTGAACTTTTTAAAAGATTTGGTCAATATAATTGTGATTTTAAATTTTGTGAGTTTTTTTTTTTCATTTACTAAAATGTGTTTACTGTTTTTCTGATTCTGCTATTGCATTCCATTTGCATTACCTTAACCCTTAATCCCAAACAGCCATTCCTTAAAATGAAGAATTTTTGTAAAAAATAAAAAAGGAGCAGCTAGATAAGCCCAGTGGATACAGCACTAGCCTTTCAGTCAGGAGGATCTGAGTTCAAATCTGACCTCAGACACCTAACTCTTTTTAGCTATGTGACCCTAGGCAAGTCACTTAACCCCAATTGCCTCAGCAATTAATTAATTAAAATTAAGAGGAAGAAAAAATCATCAAAGATTATCAGCACATTGACAAAAAACATCTGCTTATCTATACTATGTTCCATATATGGGAATTCCCTGTTGTCAGTAAAGGAGTTGGGGAAAATGTTTTCTGAAATCTATTATTTGGGGCCAAGCTTATTTGCAACATTGATATCACTTACATTTTCTTGTTATCCTTGTATATGTATGTATATGTGCATATATGTATACATATACATACATATATACATATTCACACATATACAGGAACAATTAGGTAAAACAGTGGATAGAACACCATCAGGGGAATCCAGCCTCAGACACTTACTCACTGTGTGATCCACCCTGGACAAATCACTTAAGCCTATCAGACTCAATTTCCTTATCTATAAAATAAGTTGGAGAAGAAACCACTTTTAATATCTTCACAAGGAAAACCCCAAATGGGTTCATGAAGTTTCCATGACTGGGAAAAAACAATTCAATATGCATAATGTTTATGTGCATGTGTGTGTACACACATATAGAAATATGTGTGTCTAAGGCCTTTTTCCAATTCTCACATTCCAACCCCTACTAAGTTGAGAAATAGAATTAGAGACTAGTTAA
Source organism: Myrmecobius fasciatus (assembly GCA_023553655.1). Classification (NCBI taxonomy): domain Eukaryota; kingdom Metazoa; phylum Chordata; class Mammalia; order Dasyuromorphia; family Myrmecobiidae; genus Myrmecobius; species Myrmecobius fasciatus. The sequence goes on along the minus strand of JAJPUD010000265.1, from coordinate 621,572 downwards.
GTGACTTTCCTAGTGTCTCACAGACAGTATCATCACAGGGATGACTTGCACCTAGATCTTTTTGGCTTTGAGGCAGGCTGGCTGTCCAACATGTCGTGATTTATGCTAACCTCAAAATAACTGTGATTTTGAAAAACAACTGGTCTCAAAGTTATGCTAACAGTATCCCAATTCATTTTTAGAACAACAGCACAGTGCAATCAAATAGAAAAAAAGAAAACAAAGGGTTTCTAATTCAGGAGCAAATTCACCACCCACAGAGACCTTGTAAATGAAGAATGAAAGATAATTATGATGCAGGGAATTGAAACAAAATGCAATGTGGACAAAGAATGTAGAAGTGATTTAAAAAGACAAGGTAAAGAAAAAGAAAAGCAGGATGGCAAATATTGGCCAAGAAAAAATAAATGCCTCAAAAAGGTTTGGAGTGGGGCAATCAACAATGGAGGAAGAAGAAAGGAACTCAGATTGAGATGGGGGTAGAAAATGGAAACGGGGGAATATACTTTGTGTTATTAAACATTCACTAGATGGTGGCATTTGGAATATCAGAGATAGGGAGTTCATTTAGAGGAGAAAAAGAAACAAGTTTGGGAAGATGGACAGCCAAGGCCAAGAGAAGGAGGATTGGGAAAAACATTATGGGCAGATGGAAGGTACAGCAGATGAATCAAGGGGGACATGACTAGCAAGTTAAGCCTTTTGTTTTGACAAGCTGACAAGGATTAAGAAGGGCAAATTTTAAAAGACTGCAGATGGAGTGGCATGAGAACTTCAAGAAAGTCTGGATTATGCAAGAAAGAAGAAACAGGAGTCAAAAACTATCAGAAATGGATACGTAGAGATTGCTTAAAAACTAAATAAAAGGCATAAATTAGAAGGCTCAGAGGAGAAGAATAGAGACTACCCCCATTGTGGTACCATAAGGCTTTGGAGAGAAATTCCAATTTCATAGTACTGCAGACTGTAGTAACTAAATAATAATAAATTATAAAAATAATGATAATTAATAAATAATTAACAATAAAAATAATTACCTGACATTTATTCAGTTTTTTAAGGTTTACAAAAGCACTTTAAGCAATATTATCTCACTTCAATCTCATAGCCTGGTGAGATGGGAATAAGAGATATTATCTCAATTTTATAGATGAGGAAACTAAGGTTCAAAGAGTTTAAGTGATTTTGCCTACAGAGCTTTTATATGATGGGAGGGATGTGAACCCTGGTTTTTTAAGCTCAGTACTCTATCCATTAAATATTATTTTATTTGTTAAAATGTCCATAGTAAAAATATTATAAAGTGTGCTCAGATAATATTCAGATAGGTAGGTGATATAATGGATTGAGCACTGGGCCTCAGGAAGAATTGAGTTCAAATCCAGACTCAGGTATTTATTAGCTTGTGTGACTATACAAGTCATTAATTCTGTCTGCCTCAGTTTCCTCATCTGTTAAATGAGCTGGAGAAGGAAATGATAAACTAGTCCAGTAACTTTGCCAAGAAAACCCCACCTGACTGAAAAACAACAACAAAATATTCAAATGATTATGTGCAAAATGACCATTGATGACAGGGGCTATATTCAATGCACTTCTTTAATATTTTAAGGTTTGCAAAGCCTCTTTCACCACCCCCTCCCATTGTAATACCAGAGAAACTGAGGTGAGAAGAGAATGTTTTTTACTTTTTAATATGGAGAGTTCAAGCTAGCTGACTGAAATGGGAATATACTTTCAAAGCATTTGGTCCAGAGCAACTGAGGCACACCATTTAAATATGTTTTTTAGCAAGCAAAATACAGAACTGAGAGTGCAATTAGTCTTGTAGCTGCTGTTATCTTTACTTCAAGGCAGGGAGAGAGGAGTTAACTTGTTAATTACAGCTTTGGGGATTGTGGCTCAGGCCCTGTCAGACAGGGGTTTTGGGCAGGAACGAAGTCAGAAAGGCAAGTATCTAGAGACCGTTTTTCTTTTCTGTCCTTCATTGTGTCGCAATGTGAAGGGGAAGTAGGAGCCTCAAGGTTTATTAAACTCAATTTTCCAAGTCTAATTGCACAAATGAAAAAAGGGGAGGGAGTTATGGCCTGCTAATCAGGGCCTAACATAGGAAGGGGGGGATGGATGGCTATTCAGGGTCTACCACCACCAATGGTGATGGGAAAACAAAATGGAAGATTTGATCAAGAACTAACTCCCCTTTCACTAACACTGATCCCCTGAGATTCTGATGACCAGCACTGAGCTTAAAAGGTAAAGAAAATGGGGTGAGAGAAATGAAAAGGAGGGAATGCATCAAAGTATGAACCACTAAAAATGACTAAATTATTAACTACAGCTAATTCAACTTAGGCTGCTTAGAAATGGAGTAATTGTGAAGCAAAAGCTAACTCTGCTTTGGTGTCCAATGTTTCCATGCACTATTTCCAACTAAAGCATAAGCCCTCAAAGAGAGGTCCTGTGGTAGCCTCCCCACTTTAATTATCATCTGCAATTGTTGCAGTTTTGAGTTGTAGGACCTCAAGGACTTATCCATGGAGTTTTCTTAGTCATTTCATTCTCCAGTGTGTTCCCATTTAACAGATCAGGAAGTAAGATAAATAAGGGTTTTGTGATGGTCACACAGCAATAAGTGTTTAGAGGACATCTACAAATTCAGACCGTCCTAACTTCAGGCCTACTGCTCTATCCACCACACCATCCAACTACCTGCATCACCTTAAAAATATCTGCTAAAAAGCTATGCACATTGTAGGTACTCAATAGGTGCCTTATGGATCAAGGAGGATGATGGGACAGAATCTTTGATCCTCATTTTCAGTGTTTGAGAATCTTTTGTGGTTTTAGTTCAAATACTCAGTTTATTTTTCACCTGAGAATATATATCCTTTTCTAATTTTTCATTATAAATTTATTTTTTAGAACCCAGAGCCTATTCTAGGGTCTAATAAAATAGCTCCGAATTTCTGGTATTAAAAGTCTACCAAGGGTATCTTAAAAAAGGACTACACAATTTCTCACAAAATATCTGTCAGAAATGGTATAATGATAATAATAATAATAACTAATACAGCATTTTAAAGATTTAGAAAGTACTGTGAACTTTTTTTTTTAAACAACAACTTCATGAACAGGTTCTCCATTTTGTAGAGGAGAAAAAAAAATAAGGCTGAAAAGGCTGTAAAATGACTTGCCCAGAATCACACAATAAGTTTGAGGGACAGTGTATTTGAGTTTACTGACTCCAAATTCAGTAATCTATAGCCTAGCTGCCTCTGAGATAAATGGAAATCCCTTGCACCTTTCTGCAGGGGAAAAAATATTATATTTGAAGTCACAAGACTGCTACTAATTCTTAATCTCTCTGATCCTTGACTTCTTCATCTGTGAAATGAGAGAGCTAGACTAGATCAGAAATATCAAATTCACAGCCCACACGCTGCCACAATTCCTCCAGATTAAAGTGCAATGGCAAAGGTTTCACAAAAATAGAGAAAAATACAATACAACATAGATAATGTTAATATGTGGTTTTTTCCTAAGTTAATATGCCAAGCAGGTTGTGTTTCTATTTCAGTTGGACACTGTTGAACTCTCTAGGTTCTAAAGTCTCTAAACAGGCATAAGACAGCCATGTCACCAAAAGGTGATAAAGCACATTCAGATTCTTGACTTCCAATGTAGTAATGGATAAAGTGCTTTTATTTGCCTCAGAGATAAATGGGAGATTGTAGCAAGTCATCTTATACCTTGATTCAATAATAACAATAGAATTAGCATTTATAGAATTGTGAATATTCTCTCATTTGATCCTTCCAACAATCCTAAGAGAAAGGTGCTATTATTATTCCCATTTCACAAATGAGAAAACTGAGTTAGACCGAGGTCAAGAGAAGTGCCTTGGTTTCCCACAGCCATTAAGTGTTTAAATTAGGACTAGAACTTGTTCTCCCTAACTGTAGGTTACACTGTACCACCTAGCTGCCTCAGAAAAAATGCTCCTCCAAAGAGGTGATAAACTGAGATCTATTCAGTTATTAAATGTACAATTCAATTACAATTAGCTGAGGAAGCTAGGAAGTACTCTAATCTAGTGGATAGAGCACTAGCCCTGAAAATCAAGAGAATCTGAGTCCAAATCCTGTCTCAGACACTTACTAGCTGTCAAGTCACTTAATCCCAATTGCTTCCTCCCTCAAACAAAAAAATTATTCAAGTTTGAAGGGATCCTACAGCATTCAACTTTAAAGAGTTCATCATTTCATGAAACTTCCAATAAAAATACCATTTAAAATAAAATGGATGGATTTTTTTTAATGTAGTAAGACATTTCAAATTAGTTTAAAGTTATACAGATCAACAACTTTATAGAGAGTGACCAAGGCTTGCTCTAAAACTTACCTGTTCAGTTGAAACTGCTCCTTTTGAGGCATCCCCAGCACCAGAGGCCAACATCTTCCTTCTCTCTGGGATACGGGCAGGAGATGCTTTGTGGGGAGACTTAAAAGGGCTACCTGGGGCTAAACGAGGACAGATAAGGGAGACTGCAGAGTTATAGCATAATAGTTAAAAAAGCAACAGGAAGAAAGAAGAGGGAAGGAAGGAAAAATCACACAACTCCATTATAACTGAGTACATGGCAAAGAGCAGTCTCATAAGTTAACTAATGGTGTCTCATACTCCAAGGAAGCCCTAACTTTATAATAGCAGAAGTTTATATGGAATCATCATTATTCCACTTTTAATAGATACATGAATAAGAAATAAAATCTTTTGAAGGTTCACCTTTTTTTTTTAAATCCTCATTGAATTTTGTGGGGGGAAAATCTGAAAATATTTTTTGGAGACAACAGTATTTTGAAAATGAGAAGGATATATGGAAATAAGGTTTTATATGATTGCACAGATATAACCTATATCAAATTGTTTTCCATTTTGGGGGGGGGAGAAAATTTGGAATTCAAAAGAAAAAGAAAAGAAAAGAAAGTGAGGATTCTGGTTCAAATCTGAGCCGTGCCACTTGTTACTAGTGGGACGCTGGGCAAATTATTTGCCTTCATTGGGTCTCAGTTTCCTCATTTGTAAAACAAAGAAGGGTTGGATTGGATGGCTTCTAGAGTCCCTTCCCAGCTTTAACTCTATGATCCTACAAAGTGTTGGGTTCTTCCACCTTGTACTCAGAAACCTCCTCTTAGGGAAACATAGGCATAATTCGATAAAATATCCAAAGGAACTGGATAAAAAATATTGAAGTAAAATTTGATTGTAGGACACAATAGCCAAGTGTCATTTAATCTACAGAGAGAATAAAATGGATTTTTTTGCTTTTGTACAGTTATTCAGTCATGTCTGACTCTGTGACAGGGCAGTGAAATTAAATTTTAAGTTTAAAACAACCTATTTTCATAGCTGCATTAACTAATTAACAAGGAACTTATGCATAGTAACATTTAATCTCTCCATTTTACTCCTCTATCATAGCATAAGTGTGTTAAATGGCTTTAGTGAGATATTTTTAAATGTGAAGCTTTTTTTTTAAATCAGAGATGAGAAACCTCCAATTTCATCCTCTTCTGTATCAAGCTTTGAAAACAAACAGAACACTTCTCTTAAGCTTTCAGAAGGTTAACCCCGACATCAACATGATCAATTCAAGCTATATGTCTTGCCTGCTGTTCCTTTTTCCCTTTTTAAACACTAATAACATTCTCATGACTTCAGCAATTATTTATCTATGGCCAACAGCATAGCATGTTTACCTACAGGATCAGTATTTGGGTTACTTCATTTTCATTTTTTCTTTCATTATAAATAAATAGTATGATATCTTAGCAATCTGTAGAATAGCTTGATTTTTTCACATTTAATTGGAAAAATAAAGAAAGGCTAATAACATATAAGTGGTAAAGATTGAGCCCCAGGGGTAAAGGGATTCAACCTCGAGCTAGCATGATTTCTTTTGGGTCAATTCAGAATTGGAATAAGAGTTTCCATCTCACTTTTAAATCAGGTAAATCAGTTATGATTAGTTAGTGATTTTACTTGAGACAAAATTGCTAATTTAACAGTTCTGAAGAAATTTTCCCCAAGTAAGCTTGCTTACTTAGCTTACTGAATTGAATGTATACTGTGTGTAAACAACAGAGAAAAAAGTTCTATAAAAGAATTGGCAATTATCTCATATTGTCCATAGCACTGGTCATCCATGAACAATTGATGAGAAAACTCCAATTATGGGTTATCTTTATATTGCAAGATTATCCCCTTCCCTCTTCCCCCATACACAAAAACATACAGGTTGGATAAAACTATGATGAGTTGATTCTCTTAAGTAACAATCATATCACAACTATATTTATGCAATAAATACCATTTGTCTTCAAAGCCAGTTTCTACTATGTAATCTGATCAAATGGATTTGGTTATGGCAATGGTGGTAGGTATCCCAATCCCAATTTGCTGCAAATTCTGCAGCAGAATTTCATGTCTAGGCTAGGTTAGCTTCTCTTTGTATCCCTAACCATTTTGCCCAGTAGGCGTTTAATCAATGCTTCTTGATTGTAAACTTAAAAGGCTTACATTTACTTGCAATACTTGTTGCAATACATTTAGGAATACATTTAGAAAGACAAGATTATTTTAATTTACCCTAGTCCTCAAGAATGTAGTTACAACAATGGTAGGAAAAGAAATTTGGGAATAAGCAGCTTAAAGACATTACACAAATTAAGGAAATGGGGAAAAGAAAAGCAAAAAGTCACTGAAATGAAACACTTCAATCCCTTTTCAGCATTTTCCACAGGTGCTAATTGCAACTTTCACACCTTAATAGTCAAAACTTTTCAGCCTGTTTTACCTGATTCAATGGACTGCTCAGAAAGCATGAGTGTGCTTCGGGTTCTGGCTAGGGAAGATTGTGTGGGGGTCAACAGTCGCATAACAATAAAGTTTTCCAGTGGACTAAGGTGCATGCGGTGGGCTGAAGGATGGAAGCAAATGAAATAAAAATAAAATATATATATATATACACACACACACACACACATATACACATGCAAAATTAAAGAAAACAAAACAATGTTGAAAAAATATAATGCGCATCATGCAAAGGGATGTTTTTGAAGATACAAAATAATTTAAAATTCCTGAGGATCAGACATTTAGATTTCTTGATATTTACAAATGACACATCAGAGTATAACATTTCACAACTACAAATTAAACAATTATACATTACACAAAATAGATCTCCTGAGTGATAAGACTATCAAGTCTGGAAAGATGCATCAACTCTTTTGAGACACTAGAATTTCTGAATAAATTTTTATTATTAAGCAACATTTGATCCACATTCCTAAACGTAATTGAAACCTAGAAAATTGCTTTTTTTTTGCTCAGAAAAATCTAATATTAATAAACATATAAAATGCATATGAACTCTAATTGTTTTATAAGATACCGTCGAGAAATAATTATGTAATAACATCTTGATTTGTTTTTAAGGCAGTAGTTAAGACAGTTTTAAGACAGCAGTTTTTAAGACAGAACCATCATGTACTTTTTTCATATCAACTGGATTTTTAAAAAAAATCATATAAAATTAGAAAGTCAACTCTCTCTATTATCTACTTTAATGGAAGGCAGCAATGTTGGTTATTCAAAATACAGATAGTCCAGGGCAGCTAGGCGGCGCAGTGGATAGAGCACCTGAAGTCAGGAGGACCTGAGTTCAAATATGATCTCAGACACTTAACACTTCCTAGCTGTGTGACCCTGGGCAAGTCACTTAATTCCAATTGCCTCAGGGAAAAAAATACAGATAGTCCAAAAGTCATATGTATTAACACACAAACACATATCATTTTATTATAGCAAACTGTCTTCTTAATCATACTGATTTTTTTAGACTGATGCAATAATGGCAATATTACAGGGGCAAATACATTATTCTGGGATTAAAAACTACCCAAGAACAGGTATAGGGAGATAACTGGGAGTTGACAGTAAGGAGAAAACTTGGGTTTATCCCTAACCTATAACTCCAAGTGAACTTAAGCAAACATACAGACTATAATTTTTAATAGAACTGCCATGTGCTTCATATGCTTCATAAATGTTTTCATCTTTGTGTCTTTATTAATTCTGTTTTTAAGTGCCTCCTGCAAACTGCACTACAGATCAGCAGTAGTATCATAATCAATACAGCTAACAGAGAAGTTCTGCCAAGCTCTAAGGGACGAGTTTAATTATAAATTCACTGATAAGAAGCATTAGGGGAAGAACATTCCTGGCAAGATGCAATTTGTCCTTTAAAGGGCACAAGTGTTATCTCTATTCTCCTCCAAGGCAACTCACATGCTAAATATTCCATCAGAAATGCAATGTACAGCAGATCATATCCTTTGAGATGATGGTTTGGTTTTTTTTAAAGCATCATCATCATCATCATCATCATCATCATCACACAGTATTGTAAGTTTATCTCTCTCACTCTACCCTTTAACCTTCATAGTCTGAGTGAATGGTTTTTTGGCTACATTTCTGATTTATCTGAACCCCTGGGAGAGAGCTGCCTGACAACCTGACTGAGATAGAACACCAAAGTCCTTTAAATCTCTGAGTCAAAGCACATCTAAAAATGGCACCAAAGAAAGGTTCTGTCACACACATCTCAGTAGCTAAATTCACCAACTGCCAACAGTTAGATCACCTAAAAATGCTGCCTTCTTTTAACTAGTTCTTTCTTAAATGATCATGTCATTTCTCTTCCCATTTAAGAGGAATCCTGGCCTGTTATCATGGGAAATTGCAATGGCCTACTTTGTCAGAAGACTACATTTATCAGCGTAGCATCCATCTCACTGATTCAGAATCAGGTGGGAAAATCCTTGTCATTTATTTAAGTTATTAGGTCATATCCCACTTGCTTATGAGAGAAACCACAGAAATAAGTTAAGCAGACAGTAGGAAGAGTAGAATGGAGAGAAGGCCAGTTTTTGTTCCTTTACAATAAAAAGTAGCTGTCCCATTCCCCAATCATCTCTTTTCTTCCTAAGGATTAGAGGATTTGACTATGTTCTAATATAATTACAGAGTTATTTGAAAAGGGCTGAGACATGTGCATTGGTGGCTGGTGGTTAGGAGAAGTCATTCACAAAAGATACAAGTTCTAAAAAAGGTCTCTAACCATCCAAGAGAACATTTAAATTCAGAAAGAGAAGAGGACCATAGAGAAGTTAAGAAGACATAGTCACTTGCCTTTATCAGAGGAATAAGTAATTGCTGCTGTGGAGGAAGACAGACGCTTACTGATGGGTGACTCCAACTGCTTTGGAAGATTCATTGTAGAAGCTGAAAGTTTGTTACATGCTGTAGGAAGATGCATGAAAAAAGAAGTTAACATTCATCCTACAGAGCAAGAAATCAATAACTGTTTTCTTCCCTACCTCATTTGTGGGCCTTTATTAATGATAGTACTGAATTAACAAACTAGGTATCTATGTATTTCATATGCTAAAAATCCAACTGTCCTAATTTCAAATATCCAGCTTTTTCAGTAATTAACTATTACAGTGGAGGAGTTCCTTTCTTCTATTTCAACATTTCAATTTTTACAAAAACTCAAGTTACAGTAAATCCTCATGGCAACTCATCTTCTTAAGAAAGGCAGTGTGGCACAATAACTAGGGCTGACCTAGGAATTAATGACACCTCCATTCCTACTAGCTGTATGACCTGGCAGGTTCTTTAACCTTTTGGTCCCCCCAAAGAGTACTCTGAGACTATAATTTGCTGAGTAACTGCTAATCTATAGAGGTGGAGGAAGCTTCCTCATTAAGAGAGTTCCCTACATCAATTAAATTTCAAGTCCCAACCTTCCAAAAGGGATCAAAAAGTCTTTTATAATATATATATATATATACATACATACATATGTATATATATGTATATACATATATACACATACATATATATGTACATATATACTTATAATGTAATAATAAGTATAAAATTAAAATTTTATTATTAAAGTATTATTAAGTAATAAAAAAACCACCATAGGGATCAATAATTATAGCTCTATTCTAAATTTCACTGCCACCAGAAAAAAAAAATCTGTAAAATAAAATGAGTTTCACTCAGTCCAGGAACTGAAAAGACTACTTCATCCAACAACTCTCAAGACAACTTAGAATTTTCTTCTATGATGATACTTCTTTAAAAATTTAAAGAAATCCTTCAGGAACGGACTTCAGAATCCTTGTATCCCAAGACATTACCCAAATGGATAATTTAGAGTGATTCTTTTCACACCTGGACCTTGAATCTTAATTCTCAGGGTCTTAACTATGTCCACTAAAACGCAATAGAAATTAAAGCTTAAGTTTTGGTGGTGTCCCAACGGGGAGTTCTGCATTTCTACCTACAATAATATGTCCTAAACCCAAGGGGAAAAGTACAGGTGCTGCAATTAACCCCGCCCATCTAAATCGACGTGAATCTTGCTTCTAGGCAACAAGATTGGTGATGACTCTCTTTAAAGAGGGGGCAGAGAACTTAAAACTTCTATTTCTGTTCCTGTAATATGACCATCTGCATTGCTGGTAATTACTGCACCCATTTCTTTATTTCTTTTTTAAGCCCTTTTAATCAGTGGTAAGTATATTCTTCTTTTCTAAAGATGCTCTTTAAATGGAAACAAAGGTATACCAGTCCCCATCCCTGTTCTAGACAATGCAATCTCTTAGCCCTTTATTGATCAGACAGATACAGAGATCAAGGACAAACCCAGAATACGAATTTGTGGCTCCCAACAGCATTTCTGCGGATGAGGCTCCCTGGCTATGCTTTCTGCCAAGCCCACGGCCAAAATCTATCCCAGGGACACCCCCATCAAGCATTCTGTACAAATGAAATGTTCTCTAAATGGGAAAATGACATGTAGGTAACAACCTGGGCATTTTCTGTAGAGAATACTCAAGGGGTTTGCCTAGGACAGGTTCCCACAACATGCACAGCAAGTCAATGAATCTGATGAGTGGTTTGGGTCTGGAATGAGTGGGAGCAAAGGATGAAATGTATTCACTTCCCCCAAGAAAGCTCTAGCCATGCAATGACTTCACTGTGACAAAACAATAGGGAACAACATACATGTGAGTCACAGCTCTGTAAAAAAGTTATATAGCCTCAGAGGAAGATGCAAGCTTAAGACAGACAAGATTGGTGGATGAATTAAAGTGAGTGGAAACAGTTATCACAAAACACCATGGTACTGGGATGCTCTGAAATACCATTGGAGTCATCAGTTGCAGCGGCAGAGGTCACAGGGTCTGGAGGAAGGGTGCTGGCTGATAAACCTAGAAGAGGGGGTGGGGTATTTTCTGATTCACCTACACAGCAGAAAATCAAAAGAAGTGACAAAAATAACCTGATGTTTTTATTTCATCACTGCTGGTTCTTCAAAAAAAAAAGTTTACTAGAGCCATTAGAAAAAGTGAAAGGTTGCTGGTTTTTTTCCATTTAAAAAAATATTTTCCCAATTACAGTATAACACAAAATTGCATAGTCCAGACACTGTCCCAAACAGTTAAACATCGCACGTTCCAGAAGGACTATACAATGCATTTATAGCTTATTTATAAAAGAATAGCAACTATTATTGAAAGAGAAGCATTTTAAAGTCATGTTTCATTTAGCAGACAAAAAAAGCTACCTTTGAAGATGACCACCTTTATAAAGAAATTAAGGCCTGAAATTTGAACGCTAACACAATGATTAAATAATGATATGAACAATTTTGCTTTGAAACAAAACTACAAGAACAATAAAAATAAAAGATGGCAGAGGAAAAATAGCCTTTATAAATGGTAAATGCTGCTATGTATTTTTAATGGCACTGTGTCTGGCACATAGTAGGTACTTAAATTTTTTTGTTGTTGTTACCTGATGAAGTACTAGACCCCTTATCATTAAAAATAACCATAGCCCCATGTTTACAAGCCCGAATTGATTTGTTTTGCTTGGAAAATCACTTAAAACATTATTCTTTTTAGCAACAATTATCTAGGTGTCTAAAGCCATATTAAAAAAACAAAAACCAAAGCCCTTAAGAATAAGCATCCCATCTTCTCTTGAGTTAATCTCAAATGCAATCCTGGCAAGTTTAATAACTGCAAAGCTTCCACACTGCGAGTGGGCCCACCAGTGGAAAATACCCCGGCAACCATGCAGTAGGCTGTTGCTATCAGGCAGTTCCATTCTGCAGGATCTGCAATGCAGACAAGACAGCCGGCTTTACTCACCATCCCTTTCTGAAGAGCCGGAGCTGGAAGCTAGCGCTCCTCCCCAGGACCATCGCTTCTGCTTCTGCTCCAGCTGCTGTGCTCGCTCCAGGGACCGTCGCATCATGGCTTCTAGGCGTTGCTGAGAAGTTGATGTAATAATATATTAGTCAAGGTGTGTGTGTGTGAGACTGTGTGTGTGTGTGTGTGTGTGTGTGTGTGTGTGTGTGTGTGTGTCTTTGTGGGTGTGTTAGAGGGAGACAAGGAAGATGAAGAATAAAACACTTCTGCTCTTCCCCGGCTGTTCTTGATGCTCCAGGAAGGAGAAAAAATGGTCTTTTTTTAGGCTCTTGCAAATGGATACCCCCTGGACAGCTGAATCAAAAGGAATCTGTGGCTAAGGACCAACTAGCAGACAAGATCAGCATTAAAACCACCTACCTCCAAAGAGAGCCCTTTCTTTTGTCTGCAGAACCCAGAGGTCAAGAGAAAGGCCTAAGTAAATAACCCAGAGCGTGTATCGATGCTGAACATCTAGTCCTCTGGGGGAACTGCCACTGAGCTGCTCTGGCCCTAATTTGTTTAAGAATAATGCTTGACAAGCATTAACTCCTTCTTGCCTACCAGAAACCACTGCCACCCATCGGAGCAGCCCACAGCTGGGGGGTTCAGGGGAATGGCTCTGATGCATTCAGACAGAAGGGATTTGGATCGCTAGAACATCAATCTAGTTCTGGCTGGTACCAGAAAAACAGCCACCACCACCACTACAACTCCTATTCTGATTTAGAGAATACACAAAAAATTGTTCCTCCACATTCCTACAACATAAACAGTTTTTATGATCTTGATAAGAACTTTTATGATATGAGAACGCATCCATTCCGTAAAAGAAAAATCTGCTTTACAAAAGAACAAAATGGAAAATGACTATTCCTACTACATTTTGCATGCTATGTTTCATGTTTATTTGCAAGGTTTAAGGTTTTATGCTTAAAAATTGAACAGATCCATCATCTCTCACCCTTTACCCCAACCCACTTAAAACAAAGCTCTCAAGGATAATCATCCTTTTGATATTTTACACAGGACAGTTGGGAAATTCCACCAAAAAATCCAAACTACCCACCTATTCAGAAAAGAGAAAGTCAATAGGCACTTCAGAAAGGAAAATAAACCAAAGAAAAAACTTTTTTTTTTTTTTATCTTCAAGTCAAAAACGTAGCAATCATGTACCAGAAAAGAATCCACTGCAACTGTTACCCTGGGAAAGCCAAGCAAGAGGAGATCGCAGTAGCTGGAAGCATTTCCCTTTGTGGCTCATAAAAGCTGCTGCTCCAATTGTACAAGCCAGTCCTGCCTCCTTCCACAAAATGATACTGCAAATACTCATTTCTCTTCCAGGGCCAGGTGTGGGACTGGGGCAAGAGAAAAGGTAACTGGCTGCTCTGCCATCCCAGAGACATGATAAACCAGAGCCTGGGGCTTTCTAGGAACCATGCACAATGGGTAAATCAAGCATGACTCCTAAAGTCAGACTAGAAAAATGATATTTCTATTTTCTTAACTGGAAAAAAAAGCCAACAAAATTCTCAGATCATCCTTACTTTGGCTAGGTGGTTCAGTGGATAGGGCAGCTGAGCAGCACAATGCAGGATTTAGCATTAGGAAGACTCATCTCTTCAAGTTGGGCTCAGACAATTAGTAGATATATGACTCTGATCAAATCCCTTAATCCTGCTTGCCTCAGTTTCCTCACCTGTAAAATGAGCTGAAGAAGGAAATGGCAAACCACTCTAGTATCTTTGCCAAGGAAACCCCAAATGAGCTCAGAATCATACAGCTGAACAACAACAATCAGTGAATAGTGTCTGTTCAATTCCTGTCCCAGATACTTACTAGCTATGTCCTTGGGCAAGATCATTTAAGCTCTATCTGCTTTCCTCAACTATAAAATGAGGATAATAATAGCACTTACCTTCCAGGGTTGTGAGGATCAAATGTGATAACATATGTAAAATATTTGCAAACTTTAAAGAACTACATAAATGCTTTCACTGTTGAGTCATGTGCAACTCTGTGACCCCATTTGGGGTTTTATTGGCAGAACCACTGGAGTGGTTTGCCATTTCTTATTCTAGCTCACACTATAGATGAGGAAACTGAGGCAAACACGTGTAAGTTACTTGCTAGTAAGCCACACTGCTAGTAAGTGTTTGAGACTAGATTTGAACTCAGGAAGATAGGCTTCCTGACTATAAGCTAGGGCTTTTATCCACTGCATCTCCTAGCTGCTTCCATACAAATGCTAGTTATTGTGATTATTCTATTCAGTCAAAAGAATAGAACATCCTAAAAAGAGAAAATCCTATAATAAAATTATATTTTATATATTTTATTTCTATGTAATCTAACAAGGACAGAAGGGATAAAATCTGTTCCCTTTACCCTTATTATAATAATAATGATGTTCTTCAAAATAATAATGATAGAAATCCTAGAATATCAAAGCTGAAAGAGGTAGTGGAGATCATTTTAATCTAGAGGTCTTTTCTGTGTCAATCTGATGAGGGCTGTGGACTCTTCCTCAGAATGTTTTTAAATAATTGAAGAAAATGCTCAATTTCAGTGAAAGGTTAGTGAAAATAAAAATGTATTTTCCCCCTAAAGGTGTATTTTTCATCTAGATTCACATATCTCTGAAATCTATCCGTGTGTCCTGCTCCCCCTTTCCCCAAGGTCTATGGATTCCAGTTTAAGAACCCTTGGGGTAATCCCACTCTCATTTTCACAGAGGAAGCAAGGGAAGCCCATTTATGGATGTTTAGATTTCATCTTTCAAAGCTGATTGCTAATGGAGAAAAAGGGCAGCAAAGTGACAGAGTGGATAGAGTGCCTGGCCTGGAGTCAGGAAGAGTTGAGTTCAATTATGGCCTCAAGACACCTCCTAGCTGTCACTTAACCTTATTTACCTCAGTCTCCTCAAAATGAACTAGAGAAGGAAATGGCAAAATCACTCCTAGGATCTTTGCCAAGAAAACTCCAAATAAGGTCACTAACATGACTAAACAACAATGGAAAGAAACAATGCATTCTGCACATCTCCAGCTCTTTATAGGTTGTTTTTTCCTGACATTCAAAACTGAATGTCTTATGGGACAGAGCATATATTATATATATACATATATATATATATATATATATATAAATAAAAGAGATGTTTCATCTTATAATTGTCTGGTAGACTATTATACTAAATTAACTACTTCATCAGCTTTTGGTTTGGGAAGTTAATATTTGGAGATTTCATGAGAAAGAACTGGCAGCCAGAGACTCATTTCCCACGGGAAGATTGCAATAAAACATGGACTGGAAACCACTGACTCTCAGTCTCTCAGAGTCTCAAAAATGTTCGGGCTTTAGTTTAAGTGAAGAAATTTCCCTTTCCTTGTCACTTTCCCCCGGGGACAGCTTCCCTGTACAGTGGAGCTGGAGGATGCAGGCAAAGTACTGTGGGAAGTCTGCCCCACTGCAGGACGACTGCAGCCTATAACACCTGCATTCAGGAATAAAGAAGGAAGGAGGAGCAGAAGGCTCTTCTGCCAGGAATCCAACCATGATACTTAGGTTAGTCACTGCCAATAACTCTGGGGAAAAGAATCCCGGGACTCCAGGCTGCTGGGTATGGTTAGATTCCTCATCCAGAGCAGGGAATGGCAACCTATGGCATTAGCAGCAGCACAGGGGATGGTTCTGAATGACGTGGCCAGTACCAGAACCAGCAACTAACTGGAGGAGGGAAGGGCTGGGGAGAGGCAGCAAAGGAAAAAAAAAACAGGAAAGGCTTCATGTGAGGGACATAGTATTTAAGCTTTGAAGAAAAATAGGAATCCCAAGAGGCAGAAACAAAGGAATGAATTTCAAAAATGAGGGACAGTCTTTGCAAAAAGAAATACAAATGGAAGACAGATTTTTTTTTTAAATAGCATTTTGCTTTTCTAAATACATGCAAAGATAGTTTTCAACATTCATCTTTGCAAAACCCTGTGTTGCAAATATTTCTCCTTTTCTCTCCCCTATTCTCTTCCCCAAGATAGCAAGCAGTCCAATATAGGTTAAACATGTGCAGTTCTTCTAAACATAGTTCTATATTTGTTACTCTATGCAAGAAAAATCAGCTCCAAAGGGAAAACATGGGAAAGAAAAAAAACCAAGCAAACAAACAATAAAACAACAACAAAAGTCAAAATATTATGCTTTGCTCCACATTCAGTCTCCATAGTTCTCTCTCTGGATGTGGATGGCATTTTCTATCACAATTGTCTTAGAATTAATTGTCTTGGATCACCTCATTGTTGAAAAGAGTCAAGTCTAAGATGAACTATTTTTTATGTGTTGGGGACATTAAAATCACCAGTCTGGCTGGATCAAGCAAGCAAGCAAACAACTTTATTAGGCACCTACTAAGTAAAAGGTACTGTGCTAAGCCGTGGGTCAATTTGGTGATTTATAATAAAGCTGGAAGGTCGATTGGGATAAGGTTGAGAAGGATTTTAAATACAAGAATTTATATTTGATCCTAGAGGTAATAGAGTCATTAGAGATTCTTGAGCATTGGAGTGACATGATAAAACCAGTGTTTTATCAATATCACTTTCGTATTTATGTGGACAAGAGATTGGAAGGGGAGGAACTTTAAACAGGAGACTTATACTTGGCTATAATCCAGGCAAGAGGAAATGAGGGTCTGAACTAGCGTGGTAGTTTGCGTGTGGAGGTGAGAGGGCAGATTCAAAGATATTTGGAGGTATTATTGACAAGTTTTACCACTAATTGGATCTTGAGGATGAATGACAATTTCAGGATAACTCAAATGTTGTCAATGGGATAACTATGGGTACCCAGAAAAAACATAAATTGGTATGGAAAAGAGATGGAGTTTTAGGGAAAAGGTAAGAAGTTGTATTTGGGACATATTAAATTGGGGAGTCCTAAGAGTGAAAAATCAGAAGAATTTTATTAGACATTGATTAGGGCCTTATCAATCATCTAGTCTATGCTCCTGATTGTACAGATAAGAAATCTGAGAGTGAAGTGAAATGATTTGAATGAGCTAACAGGTATAGTAGATGGGAAAGTTGGAAATCAATCCAAGATTCTCCAGTGCCAGATCTAGGGGAAGCAATTAGGTAGTACAAAGATAGAATACTGGGTAAGTTACGTCTGTTTGCCTCAGTTTCCTCACCTGTAAAATGATAATTACAGAACTCACTCTCAAGGTTACTGTGAGGATCAAGAGATATTTGTAAAATGCTGAGGCAAAAAAGATATACTTGTAAAGAGCTTAACACAGTGCTTGGCACATAAAAGTATTTAATTCTTATTAGCCATCATTTTCATTGTACTTTCCTTCAGTATCAGTAAACTTCTTCAGCAAAGGGATCTCCATGCTATGCTATCCTGTGTCCCATTTTTGTGCTCACATAAAAAGGTAATATGCAGGAGCAGGAAACAAAATAGTCCCAAAAGACCTGTGTTGTTGGCTCTGATGCTTATTGTGTCACAATGGGTAGGTTATTTCACCTTTCTTAGGCCTCAGTTTACCCATATGAATATGTCACATAGGACAATTTAAAGCCTGAATAGATGCCTGGAAAACTGGCTTCAGGTTCTAGTTATTCTGTCAATCTGCAGCAATTAAAAACCATATCTCACAAAACTTCATGGGTGTGTTTTACTTTGATAGATTAGGCAGATGCATAACTACTTAGAAGCAAAGGCCTTCCTGACTTAAACAGTTGTGTGCACCTTATCGTTTATTTTTCATTGTTATTCTGTTTTATTGGGTGTTTTTTGGTTTTTTTTTTTTTTTTTTTTGCTTTTTGCTGAGGCAAATGGGGTTAAGTGACTTGCCCAGGGTCACACAGCTAGGGAATGTTAAGTATCTGAGACCAGATTTGAACCCAGGTCCTCCTGACTTCAGGGCTGGTGCTCTATCCACTACACCACCTACCTGCCCCTGTTTTATTGTTTTAAGGAAGTATTTTTTGCAAATTTATGTTTATCTGCTGTGTTAAATCAAAATATGTCAATAAAAACAAAATAAACCAAAAAAAGAAAAAACATATAAGTAAAGTATCAAGAGAACATTTTTTGCCATAAATATCAACTTAGTTTGTCAACCCTGACACACTGTACAAATGTACAAAGGAATCTTCTTGTTAATATATATTTATATAAACATAATAAAAGTACTCTTGATATAAGGTCTATTTTTTCCTCTACCAAGATTCTGCTTATTTCTGAAATTTATGTTTGTGTCAAGAAAAGGCAGATAATATGTATAGTCTTCATCTGATTCAAATGTTAGATTAAGTTCTAAGTCCGTCATTTGGATGTTAGGATTTATTTTTTCACAGAAGCATTGGAACTCATAAATTGTCACTGCTGAAGGATACTTTAGTGGTCGTCTGACACAACTCCCCCCCCCCCCCCCTCCAGTGCATGGATCTATTCTGTAATATCCATGAAAATGTTTAGAAAAATTGCACGTTTAACCTATTTTGGATTGCTTGCTGTCCAGAGAGTAGAAAGGGCAGAGAGGGAAAAAAATTTGGAAGATAACATTTTACAAAGGTGAATGCTGAAAACTAACTTTGCAAGTAATTTGCTATTAAAATATCTATGAAAGCAGTTCTATTTGCATTTCTTCCTGTCCTGTCTTCTGAAATCTCCTCTCCATTTTTAAAAAAAAAATGCCATATATTTTTTTTTTTTTTTTTTTTTTTCCCTTTTTCTAGCTCTCGTTTCTATTTTTGGCTACTTGGCCTCCTCTACTTTCCTTTGTGTAAAAGAAAAAATAAAAACCAAGTCCTTGCAACGTGAAAATTTTTAGAAACTTCTTCATTATATGAAGCTAAAATCTACCTTCTGTTTTAACCTTCCTATGACTTTACCCAATGATCTGAGTTTTTCCCTCTGGAGTTAAATAGATTAAATCTAATCCTTCTTCTAGATGACAGTTCTTTAAAGATTTGAAGTCATGCAGATCACTAAAACCCCTACATTTTTTTTTCTCACACGAACTGTCCTTTAGTCTTCTAGAAAAATTAACACTTTATTGATTTCCTCTATTTGTAAACTATAGACATTTCTGGATGTAGCTCTGTTCTCTCAGTGAGAAAAAAAGTTACGAAAAATGAATAATCAAAAGAGGGATCATATCAGATTGTGGATATAATGGGTTGCATGCACTATCTGATATGATCCATATGATATCTTCCATCTCTCAAGGGAAAAGAGAAAGAGGAAGAAACATTGTTTTATCAGTGGTCAAGAATGGCCATTCCAAATATACAGCATTGGTTTCATTTTTATGTTCTTTTCACTATTGTATATCATGAGGTATTATATCATAGATTCATAGATTTAAAGTTAACACCATCTGTCCCAAATCCTTTATTTTACAGAAGAAAAAACTGAGGTCCATTAAAGGTAAAATAAACTCCCCCCTCCCCCTCACCAAGATCATACAGGGAAGAAATCACTGAACCAGAATTTGAACTCTTATTTCCAGTGTATCATTATTACCATGATTCTGTATACTTCAAGTCTTCATTTTTCTTCTCTGAGTTCCAAAATTACTTTTTGCACAATAACACTAAATTACATTCACATACTAAAATTTAGTCAGCCATTCTCAAAAGATGGTACTCCAGTTTTTTTCTAGTGTTGTTGATTTTTGGAGGTTTTGTTTTTGCGTTTTGCCATCACAATTTAAGTACTGCTATGAATTCTCTGATCTATGAGACCTTTTTTTTTTCTATTTACCATCTTCAACCTTTCTTAAGGCATGAGCCTGGCAAAAATTTCTGGTTGAAAGGGTAGGAAAAATGTAATGATCTTTTCCACATAATTTTGAATTGCTTTCCAGAATGGTTGGACCAATTATTCATAGCTCTACCAACCATGCTATTAAATACCTCCCTTCCTATGATCCTCCAATATTGACTTACTGTCCTTTCCCATTTCTGCCATTTTTCAGGATGTGAAGTGAAACCTTAGGGTTGTTTTAATCTGCATTTCTCTTATTATAAGTTATTTTTTGAGTAATCTTTCAAATCATCATTGAGAGTTCACATTTAGTTGTGTTAGCTCCCTATATTTCTTACATTTCAGACCTTTATCAGAGATATGTGAAAAAGGGAAAAGATCCTATTTGTACAAAAATATTTATGGCAGCTCTTTCTGTGGTGCTAAGAACTGGAAATCAAAGGGATGACCATCAGCTAGGGAATGGCTAAATAAACTGTGGTATATGATTGGAATGGAATATTATTGAGCTATAAGAAATGAGAGGGCAACTAGATGGCACAATGGATAGAGTACTGATCTTGGAGTCAATAGGACTTGAGTTCAAATGTGCCCTCAGACACTTAACACTTACTAGCTGTTAGTAAGTTACTTAATCCCAATTGTCTCACAAAACAAGCAAAAAAAAACAATTCTAGGGGCAGCTAGATGGTGCAGTAGACAGACCACCAGTCCTGAAGTTAGGAGGACTGAGTTCAAATCTGGCCTCAGACACTTAATACTTCCTAGCTGTGTGACCCTGGGCAAGTCACTTAACACCAATTGCCTCAGCAAAAAGCCAAAAAAAAAAAAAAAAGCATAATGATTTTAGAAAAAATTTTAGACTTACATAAATTAATGCAGAGTGAGATGAACAGAAGCAGGAGAATGTTATATATAATAACAATACTGCAAGAGAAAGAACTGTGAACAACTTAGCTCTTCTCAGCAATATTATGATTCAAGACAATCCCAAAGGATTAATGATGAAACATACTATTCTCCTCCAGAGAAAGAAGTGATATTATTTTACAGCCTAAGGTGTGCTATTTTTTTTTTTACTTTGTTTCATTCTTTTTCTTTTATTTGAATCTTCTTGTACAAAAAGACTAATACAGAAATGGTTTATGTGATTGTATATGCATAAGCTATATCTGATTGCTTACTGTGGGGGGGTGGGGAAGAGGTGGAAGTGAGAAGGAAGAAGGGAAGGAAGGAAAGATAGAATTTGGAACCAAATGTTAAAAAATTGAGGGAAAATAAAATTTATAGAAAAAAATAAAATCACATATTAACATTTACAAAAGAGAATAGGACAGAAGACTGATCCTGCCAGGGTTAGACTAGCAAATGTTTAATAACTGGGTCTCCAAAAAGTAAGTATTTTACAGTTTAATTTGTATTATCAACATTTTCTCCAGCACTTTTTTAATTCTGGAAAATCAGTAGAACAATAAATCAAGTGCTGAGTTGCAAATAAGGAAACTAAGAGTAGGGTCACCCAGGTAGTAAGAGTCTAAGGCCAAATTTGAACTCAGGTGGTGATCTTTTTTTAAAAAAAAATAATAGATTTTAATTTTCAAAACAACATCCATCCTTGCAAAACCTTTTGTTCCATTTTTTCTCCCTTCTTCCCCACCTCTTCCCCTAAACAGCAAACAATGCAATATATTTCTTCTAAACATATTTCCACATTTATCACATTGCACAAGAAAAATCAGATCAAAAAGGGGAAAAACTTTTAAAAAGCAAGCAAACAACAACATAAAAAGTGAAAATACTATGTTGTGATCCATATTCAGTCCCCACAGCCTTCTCTCTGGGTGTAGATGGCTTCATCACACGACCATTGGAACTAGCCTGAATCATCTCAGGCAGTTTCTCCAGGCAGAACTCAGGTCTTGATTCCAGGACAAGAACTCTACTGAATCACCTAAGTGTTCTGAGATATAATTATTCCAACCTTGATTTCTTTTCTTTACAATCTTAACTCTATATTTAATTAGCTGAACAAAGCACTGCACGCTTTCCTAGGATTCCTTGCCTACTTATCCTTCCAATATTCACAGTCTGTTAATTCTCAAACTTCTTGGATTATTTAAAATTTTTATTAAAACTTTTTATTTTCAAAGCATGCATGGATAATTTTTCAACACTGACCCTTGCAAAACCTTATGTTCCAAATTCCCTCCCCTTCCCCTAGATGGCAAGTAATCCAATATATGTTAAACATGTTAAAAATATGTTAAATCCAATAGATGTATACATATTTATAAACCTCTTAGATTATTCCCACATCTGCTAACTCTGCTCCCTCTCCAGAACTGCTGAATACTGTTAACTTAAAACTATTAATGCAGAACTGGTCCTAGCACAAATCCATTTATCTAATCTCAACTCGGCCCTGAAAGCAATCCTTTTATCCATCTGATGGTCTCATCCTGGTTCTGGTCTCTCCTCTTCAGTTGATCCTTCACATAGCTACCAAAATAATTTTCTAAATGGTCTGACTACATCACTCCCCTAAACAAAGGAAACCTTTAGTGTTTTCCCATTGCCTGAAGGATACAAGTTCCTTAGAATGGCATTTACAGCCCCCACTATGGATCCAGCCCCCATCTCCTATCTATTTCATCTTTATCTGGTTTTTGGTGGTACTTGTTCCTGAGTTAAAGAGGATCACTAATTGTTTCCTAAACCTGAGGTGCTGCATCCCTCTGCCACACAAAAGAGCTAAACACATTTCTCATGTCTGGAATACAAGACTTGGTCCTCATCTCTGCCTCTTGGGTGCCTCATTTTTCTAGTCTTAGTTCAACACAGATTTTTATGTATCCTTGCTTAATTTCCTAAACCAGAAATTCTTACATCTTTTTTATGTCATAGATCCCCTCTTACCTCATGACCTTAGGAAAGAACACAATAATCACTAGGAATTGTCATGAGTTAACTAAGAATGAGTCTTTGACAAAGCTTCTAGACTGATAGATATTTTTAAAAAAAACTACCGTAGACAAAGTCATATCAGGATTTCAGGAAGGACTTTCACAAAATTTCTCATAATTTTAATAGATATCTGTGTGAGAGAAATATTAGTACTCTTATTATATTGATAACTATCTACATGAATGGGATTATCCAAAAAAAAATGGTGTTCAAGAGATGGACATCAATCTGCAGGAGATTGTCTAATAATATGCAAAAATGCTGGTGCCAGGGATGTGTTAGAGGCAGTTGCTATTTATTTCTGAAAACCAAATTGTTAGATTTTCAATTTTCAATGTAACCATTTATACCTTGGAAATTGGCAAAAGCCACGCTGTCTCCTCAGAATTATATTTTTAAATTAATAAATATACATAGGATTGAAAAGGAAACTAATTATATTGTATAGTTATCAAAATAGTTAAGAAAAAAAGTTTGAGTTAAGAATCTGTTTCATTATGTCCAAAGACTAAAAAAGATATATATACCTTTTGACCCAGAAATACCACTAGTAGGTCTATACCCCAAAAAAGGAGAAAGACCTACATGTACAAAAATTTTACAGCAGTTCATTTTGTGGTAGCAAAGAATTGGAAACTGAGGAAAGGCCCATCAAATGGGAAATAGCTGAATAAGTTGTGGTGACATGATTGTTATGGAATATTATTGTGCTATATGAAATGATAAGGGGGATGTTTTCAGAAAAATCTAGAAAGATCTTTATGAACTAATATAAAATTAGTATAAACAGAACATTGTACACAGTAGCAGTGATGTTATTATAACGATCAATCAGACCTTAGCTACTCTGATCAATACAATGATCTGAGACATTTCTGAGGAACTCATGATGAAAAAAATGCTCTTCACCTCTAGAAAAAGAACTAGTGAAGTCTGAATTCATATTAGAGCTTATTTTTTTCAGTTAATTTTTCTTTCTTTTCTTTTTCTAAACATGGCTAATAAAGAAATATGTTTTGCACCATTTCACATGTATAATTGATATCACATTGCTTGACTGCTTAATGGCTTGGGGAAAGGCAGGCAGGCAGGAGAGAACTGGAACTCAAAAAATTTTTAATGAATTTAAAAAATAAATAATTTTTAAAAAGGATCATTCCTTCTTCAAATATTCAAATACTCTGCCACTTCTATCTCTCCTTGCCATATTCCCCTTTTCTCACAGTTCCTTATCCTCTATTATGTTTATCTCTGTATATAACTTCTCCCACTAATAAGATATAAATTTACTGAAGGCAAAAAACTTGGTCCTTTGTCTCACTGCAGTGCCTTGTATAGTCATGGCTGTTGAATCGAGAAGTAAATTGGAGTATAGTTTAATTCTTTCTTATAGTCTTCCCATATCTCTTGTGCATTAATTCTCTCTCAGCTATTTTTATCCTCCTCTTTTCAGTTGGAAAACCATTTTCCCTCAGGGAGAAGGAAGTAAAACAGGAGGGGGTGGGGGTTCTAAACATTGTGCTTTTTCTTGATTGCCTGTTCTTATTGCCTCATCTGACCCAAGTGGCAACCCTATCCTATCCTCTCCCTTGTTTTTGCAACAACTGGATAGTTAGGTGGTACAAATGGATAAAAAACTGGGTTTGGAGCAAGAAGACCTGGCTCCCACCTCATATTGGCTGTGTGACCATGATCAAGAATGGGTGTTCTTGTTCTTAAAGAAAGACAGCATCATTTGTAGTCTAAACATGGACCTTCCACATCTCTCTATCCAATCCTGATGGGCCCCCGTGCTCCAACTGCTTTGGAATACTCTTCGACTTGTATTAGGTCACTTGTCCACTTATCCATTTGTATTGGGGTTGGTAATTTTACAATCTATATCTATATCTACATCATCTTGTGATTTTTTTCAAGGTTAAAAAGCAGGTAAAAATGTTTCCCTGGAAACATATGGACTTATTTTTGAATAACCTGTACACCAACACATTCTGGGAATGGGGGTGACAAATTTTTCAGGGGTAGATTTAAAAATAAAATATCTTGTGAGTACAGATTTGATGAAGATTAATTCCCATTTCTCTTCTTTTATTGTTTTTGATTTCAATCTACCCCCATCTGTTCTCGCACTGTCTTGAGATCATGAGTTTCCAGAGGACATATATCCATGTAATCCCCTTTATTCAACCAATCAATCAACAGGCTTCTACTATGTGTCTGGTTTAACTGAAAATGATCCCAAATTTTCCAAGCAGGTAGCAGTTTCCTCATGACATTTTACTAACCTAACCTATTGATGGGACTAGAACTATGTTAGGTATTGGAGGCACTAAGACAAAAATTAAATAATCTCTGTCCACAAGAAGTTTATATTCTATATATTTATTATATAAAGAATTTATATACACATAAATGCTAAAATAATTGAATTCAAAGTACTTTTACTAAGCCCTACTATATGCAGAGCCCTGTGCTTAGCCCTGAGGCAGATTATTTAGATAGGATCCAATTTGTCCCCACAAGGAATTTATAGTCTGGAAGGTGAATAAGGACAGTTAGATGGCAAAGTGGTTGGAGGGCCAGGCCTAGAATTGGGAAAACTCATCTTCCTGAGTTCAAATCTTACCTCAGCCACCTATTAGCTATGTGACCCTAGTGAAGTTACTTAACTCTATTTGCCTCATCTGTCAAATGAGTTGGAGAATGAAATGGCAAAACATTCCAGTATCTTGTTAAGAAAATTCCAAATAAGGTCACCAAAAGTTGGACACAACAGAATAAGGGGAATTAAGGTATTAACAGAAATTTTTATTATATAATTATATTATATATTCTCTACATAAAAAGTGCATATAATACACAATATTACATGGGAAATGTATTAAAGTAATATAAAACAAAGTGCTACATAAGGTCTAAGAGGCAAGAACATAACTGATTGATGGGAGGGAGGGAAGAATGAAGGAAGACAATTTTGAGTAGAACAAGAGGAGGAGACATTCTAGACACAAAGAACAGTGTTGGCAAATGGAATATTTGGGAGACAGAGTAATCCAGGCTGGCTGGAGAACAGGATGAATGGAGGGGAATAATATGAGATAAGAGTGACACATGTAATTAGGCCCTTAAAATAAATGCTTTTTGATAATGATGAGATGATAAGCCAGGGCTTGTTAGCATAGTGACAGAATCATGTTGTTCCTTAATACACAGATGGATGAATACAATTAAGAGGCCCAGGCTGGGCACAGAGTCAGCATGGAGCCTTGTGTGCCCATGACCCACTGACAAGAAACTAATCTCAGATGGGCAGCTCTTGTTTTTACTGAGATAGCTCATTTCAGAGGCGTGGCAGACTATGGCCCAAGAAGAATAATGGTCTCAATAATGGTCTTTTTTGGGGGGTAGGGGCTTGTTGAGGATGTGGGGGAGCTCTGTCATTTCAGTGGATCCAGTAAAGAAACACTCTGTCAATATAGACTGGGCGTGGCCTTGGAGCTTATTATTTTATAGAGTTGTTTAGGGGCCTGCAACTGCCTGCAGCTTGTTATCTTTTTTGTTTGTTTGTTTTTCCTGAGGCAATTGGAGTTAAATGACTTGCCCAGGATGACACAGCTGGGGAATATTAAGTGTCTGAGACCAGATTTGAACTTGGGTTCTCCTGACTTCCCGGTTGGTGCTCTATCCACTGTGCCACCTAGCTGCCCCTAGCTTATTATCTTATAGAGTCATTAAGAATTACATTGATTTGCCTGCAGTCACAAGGCTTTTATGCATCAAAGCT
This sequence comes from Myrmecobius fasciatus, assembly GCA_023553655.1. NCBI lineage: Eukaryota > Metazoa > Chordata > Mammalia > Dasyuromorphia > Myrmecobiidae > Myrmecobius > Myrmecobius fasciatus. Next base: position 594,710 of record JAJPUD010000265.1, on the reverse strand, counting down.
GTTGTTTGGAACCAGGATTTTTTCCCTTAAAATAAGGCCATATTGCTAGGAACATAGCAATATACAGTGGAAAGAGCACTAGTTCTGCAGAGGATCTGGATTCAGATCCCATTTTTGACACTCCTTGCATGACCCTGGGCAAAGCCCTCACACCTCACTTTGCCTTCAGTTTCCTCATTAGAAAACTGTCCTATGATGAAGAGAGCCATCTGCACGGAGACAGAGGATTGTGGATCAGTTGAGTGTGGATCACAACATAGTATTTTCATTTTTTCGTTGTTGTTTGCTTGTATTTTTTTCCTTTTTGTTCTGATTTTTCTTGTGCAGCATGATAATTATAGAAATACGTATAGAAGAATCGCAATGTTTAACACATTTTGGATTATTTGCCCTTTAGGGGAAGAGGTGGAGGAAGAGAGGCAAAAAATTCGTAACACAAGATTTTGCAAGGGTGAATGTTGAAAATTATCCAAGCATGTATTTTGGAAATAAAAAGCTTTGGTTGGAACTGTGCTCAAAAAGTTATCAAACTGTGTATACCCTTTGACCCAGCAGTGTTTCTATTGGGCCTATATCCCAAAGAGATCTTAAAGGAGGAAAAGGACTCACATGTACAAGAATGTTTGTGGCAGCCCTTTTTGTAGTGGCTAGAAACTGGAAACTGAATGGATGCCCATCAATTGGAGAATGGCTGAATAAATTATGGTATATGAATGTTATGGAATATTATTGCTCTGTAAGAAACGACCAGCAGGATGATTTCAGAGAGGCCTGGAGAGACTTGCATGAAGTGATGCTGAGTGAAATGAGCAGAACCAGAAGATTATACACGGCAACAACAATGATCAATCCTGATGGACATGACTCTCTTCAACAATGAAATGTTTCAAACCACTTGCAATTGTTCACTGAAGAAAGCCATATACACCCAGAGAGAGGGATGTGAAATATGGACCACAACATAACATTTTCATGCTCTCTATTGATGTTTGCTTGCATTATGTTTCCCTTCTCAGGTAATTTTTCTCTTTTAGATCCGACTTTTCTTGCACAGCAAGATAACTGTAAAAATATGTATATACATATTCGATTTATCAAGTATTTTAATATAATTAACATGTATTAGACTACCTGCCATCTAGGGGAGGGGTGGGGGCTAGGAGGGAAAAATTTGTAACAGAAAGCTTTGTAAGGGTCAATGCTGATAAATTACCCATATATGTTTTGCAAATAAAAAGCTTTAATAAAATGGAAAAAAAAAAAGAAAAAAAGAAAAGAAAAAGCTTTGGACTAGCTAGGTGGCACAGTGGATAGAGCACCAGCCCTGAAATCAGGAAGATCTAAGTTCAAATCTGACCTCAGACACTTACTACTTCCTAGCTGTGTGACCTTGGGCAAGTCACTTAACCTCAATTGCCTCAGCAAAAAATAAATAAATAAATAAAGCAAAAAGCTTTAATTTAAAAAAAAAAAAGAAAGAAAATGAAATTCAACAGTTAAGTAGCCCAGAGGATAAAGTGGATTCTGAAGGATCTGGGTTCAAATATGACCACAGACCCTTACTAGCTGTGTGATCCTGGGCAAGTCACTTAATCATGCTTGCCTCAGTTTCCTCACCTGTTAAATGAGCTGAAAAAGGAAATGGCCAAACTATTCCAGGATCTTTGCCAAGAAAACTCCAAATGGGGTCATGAAGAATCAGAAACGACAAAAATGACTGAACAACAATATGTATCAAAGATGGGACCCGATTCCAGGTATTCCTGACTGGGAGGCAAGCCTTCCATTCTCTGGGCTGCCCTGCCTTGCACACACAGTTATAGTTGCTTTGTATCCTGTGCCCACACCTGAGGTGTGATCAATTATGAACCTCTGACATCATTTTCGAGATTTATGCCAGCCTCGAAGCAGTGTCTCTTGAGTATATTCTTAAAACAGAAGCCCATGGGAAGAATGGAGGCCAGCCTTCCAGAACAGCCCCTTTCCACAGCAGCTTCCTGGAACCCTCCCTTCTATCCCCCTGGGGCACAGCAGTAGCTCACCACATGGTATCCTAAGCCACTTAGATTTCTCTGGCCTACTGACTCCTTGCCAACAGTACCACAAATGAGGTTAGTGAGATGTTGAGAGGACCTGGGCAGGAGAGGGAGCTGGGGTCACTTCTCATCCTCAAGCAGGACACAGGCCCACCACAGCTTTGAAGAGACCACCCTCGACTTTCAGGTCTCCAGGCCTCTTATAGCTAAATAGAGAATATATCCTAGAGGGGCAGTGACAGAAAGTCCCACATATTACCAACATACTTGTGATGGTGGCTGCCCTTCAGTGTAAATTAGATTTAAGTGAGCGAGGGCTGGGCAAGGTCACCTGCCTCCCTTTCCCCTGCAGAGCCATCAGGTCCAGTGGCCAGTTAGAGATCAGGATGATGGAGATGGTCCTGGATAAAATGAGAGACCTTGGGCTTTTTTAAGCTTAGGTCTTCAACTGGTCTTAGTTTGACTGAGGCTGCCCCCCATTCAGTGATTAAGGCTAAAAGCAATGGAGACAAAGAATCCCCTCTTTCACCTAATTCAAAAAGCCTCAAAATCTTTTTTTTTTAAATTAAAGTTTTTTATTTGCAAAACGTATGCATAGGTAATTTTTCAACACTGATCCTTGCAAAACTTTCTGTTCCAAATTTTTCCCTCTTTCCCCCCCACTTCCTCCCCTAGATGGCAGGTAGTCTAATACATGTTAATTATGTTAAAATATATGATAAATCCAATATATATATACATATTTATAGTTATTTTGCTGCACAAGAAAAGTCAGATCTAGAAAGAAAAAAAAAAAAAACCTAAGAAGGAAAACAAAATGCAAGAAAAACATCAACAGAAAGCATAAAAATGCTATGTTGTGGTCCACACTCAGATCCCACAGATGTATATGGCTTTCTTCATCACTGAACAATTGGAACTGAAAACCCCAAAACCTAAATGAATGAACGAATGTGACTCTCCAGTGCAGTTCTGGCCAAAGCAGAAATGACTGCTATTTACATTCAATCTGAATCAATCAGGTCCCAAACAATAACCAAATGGGGTTTAGCCTAGGACCTTTCAGTGGCTAATTAGAATCAAATTGATTTTGGTTTAAAGTCTGATCCTTAAGAAAGAAATCTAGCCAGTAAACCTGAAGACATCTTTTTTAGTGGCAACACAAAATGGCACTCATCAATTAAAGAATTGCTAAACAAATTATGGCATTTAAATTTTTTTTTAAATTTTTATTTTATTTGCATAACATATGTGTGGGTAATTCTTCAACAATAACCCTTACATAGCTTTCCGTTACAAATTTTTCCCCCCAACTCCCCACCCCTCCCCTAGATGGCAGGATATCCACTACATGTTAATTATGTTAAAATATTGGCAAATCGAATATATGTATACATATTTTATGACATTTAAATTTAACGGAATAACGAAGATGAGGAATTTAGAGAAACATGGGAGAACTTGTATGAACAGATGAAAAATGAAGTAGAAGTAGAGAGCCAATATACATATTTAATTATATAAATGAAAGCAATAGTAATAGGTATCAGAAGTACAAGAAATAGACCCTATTCCAGGATGTAGATAAGGTAACTCTCCCCTCTTTTTCATAGAAAAGTAGAGGAGTATGAATACAGAATGTTTGCATACACTGTCAGATGCAGATTCAGTATCAAGGTGGTTCTTGTTAACTGTTTTTTCTTTCTAATAGGAAGGGATCTTTGAAATGGGGAAGTTCTAGTTCAAAGATTCTTAACCTAAGGCCCTTTGTTTTTTAAATATTTTGATAACTTTCAATATAATTGACTTCCTTTGTGATCATATATCTTTTATTTTATGCATTTGAAAACATTATTCTGAGAAGGGATCACCAGAAAATCATACAAGAAAGATTAAGAACCCCTGGTATAGAAAATTAAAAAGAAGAAGAAAACTTTAAACAGAAATAGATTGTTGAGAACTGTTGGTATAAAAATTAACTAACTACAATAAAAATATCAAAATGGATGCCGTGAGGTGACTTTAAAGGATTTCCAAAGGTTGCTCCAAAGTGTGAAGGACCTGGGGTGGCTGGAGGGGAGAAAAGATGCACCTATCAGATTAAATGGGACATCAAGGAGGCACATTTAATATAGTTTAAGGCCTGGTATGGGGAATTCAAGTTCAAATCTGGCCCCAGAAACTGTATGATTCTGGGCAAGTCATGTAACCCTGTTTACTTCAACTATCTCATCTGTAAAATGAGCTGAAGAAAATGGCACTAGTATCTTTGCCAAATGGGGTCACAAAGAAATGGACATCACTTAAAAGAATGAACAACAAAAACAAAATCAGATTAAGTGATTATCACAATATTGTAAATACAATCCAAAAGGATTTAAATGTTTGAAAGTCAAATAGAGAGATGTGATTCAGGTGACTGCTCCTTGCAAAAACTCTTTTCCCACCATCAAAAGTAAAGGGTACAAAAAAGGGTATAAATCAAGTGACTCAAAATTCATATGAATGAAAGGAAAAATAATTGGAAAGATACAGAACTTGAAGAGCTGGAGGTAACTCCAGCTAAAGGCAACTAAGGAGAGGGCTGGGTGTACCTCTACCTGTAGAACCACTAGTAGCATTACTGGATGCCCTAAGGAGGTAATGCTGTATCTTTCCATTCCACTCAATTAAAAAAAAAATGAAGTAAAGTCCAAATATGGGAAGGCTCAGCTTGCCAGCAGAGTGTGGAAAATACTTCAGGTACATACCTACCTCTCCAGGGATTCTGGGAATGGGAACAGGTGGCTCAGAGGGGCAGGTGCTTCATTTTAGTTGCTATGCAACAGAAAAGCTATGTTCTCAAGCTCTCCTTTTCAGGCATTAAGAGGAAGAGGTGAAAACACTTCACAGGCTTCTCTGTTTTATTTCTATTTGTACCTACAAACAAACTGTCAAGCAAGCTCACCTTTTTCTACCTTCAGGAAAGAGAGAATTGGGAACAAATCACAGGTGCACAGATCACAGGTGCACAGAAGTTCAAAGATTAAATGAACCTCGGAGACTATCCAGAAGCAACCAAGAATCCTATCAATATCCCCAACAATATATTTTTTTAAATAATACCTTTTTATTTTCAAAATACATGCAGACAGTTTCCAACATTCACCCTTGCAAAATCTTGTGTTTCACATCTTTCTCCCTCCTTTTCCCACCCCTTTTCCTAGACAGCAAATAATTCAATATATGTTAAACATGTGCAATTCTTCTATACATATTTCCATAATTATCATGTTGCACACACACAAAAATCACCTCAAAAAAGGAAAAAAATGAAGAAAAAAAAAACCAAGCAAACAACAATAAAAAGATTACTATGTTGTAAAAGTTAATACTATGTTGTGATCCACACTCAGTCTCACAGTCCTCTCTCTGGATACAGAAGGCTCTCTCCATCATAAGTCTATTGGAATCGGACTGAATCATCTCACTGTTGAAAAGAGCCACGTCCATCAGAACTGATCATTGTATAATCTTTTTGTTACTGTGTACCATGATCTCCTGGATCTGCTCATTTCACCCAGCATCTGTTCATGTAGGTCTCTCCAGGTCTTTCTGAAATCATCCTCCTGATCATTTCTTATAGAACAATAATATTCTATAACATTCATATACCTCAACCTATTCGGCAATTCTCCAACTGATGGTCACCCATTCAGTTTCCAGTTTCTAGCCACTACAAAAAGGGCTGCCACAAACATTTTTGCACATGTGGGTCCCTTTCCCTCCTTTAAGATCTCTTTGAGATATAAGCTCAGTAGAAACACTGCTGGAACAAAGGGTATGCACAGTTTGATAGCCCTTTGGGAATAGTTCCATATTGCTCTCCAGAATGGTTGGATCAGTTCACAACTCCACCAACAATATATCAGTGTCCCAGTTTTCCCACATCGCCTTCAACATTTATCATTATCTCTTGCTGACTCTCATCTTAGCCAATCTCAGAGATATATAGTAGTAATAGCAGTAAGTCAAGAGCTGTCTCAATTTGCATTTCTCTGATCAATAGTGATTTAGTGCATTTTTTTCATATGATTAGAAATTATTTTTAATTTTTTCTCTAAAAACTGTCTATTTGTATCCTTTGACCATTTATCAAATGGAGAATGGCTTACATTTTTATACATTTGAGTCAGTTTTCTATATATTTTAGAAATGAGGCCTTTATCAGAATCCTAAGATGTCAAGATTTGATCCCAGTTTTCTGCTTCCTTTTTAATTTTCTCTGCATTGGTTTTGTTTGTACAAATTTTTTTTTAATTTAATATAATCAAAATTATCCATTTTACATTTCATACTGTACTCTAGTTCTTTGTCCTGTGATCCTATCCTATTCCACTGATTGGTTACTCTATTTCTTAGCCAGTACCAAATTATTTTGATGACCATTGCTTTATAATATAGTTTTAGATCTGGCACACACAAGCCACCTTTATCAGCATTTTTTCATTAATCCATTGAAATTCTTGACCTTTTGTTCTTCCAGGTGAACTTTGCTACTATTTTTCTAGCTCTGTAAAGTAGTTTGTTGGCAGTTTGACTGGTATGGCACTGAATAAATAGAATTAATTTACGTAGAATTGCCATTTTTATTGTATTAGCTCAGCCTACCCATGAGCACTTGATATTCTTCCAATTGGTTAGATCTGATTTATTTGGCTAACAATACTCTTGAAGTATAACAATACTGCTTGAAGACAGTCATTGAGAACAGTCTACCACCTACAAAGCACGTCTATTCTATTCCATCTCTGGATAGTTCTAATTCTAAGTTTTTCTTTAGTACAAACTTACATTTAGCTCTCTGTAAAATCTAGCCTATTGCTCCTAATAGGTGGCCTGGTGGACAGAGAGCTAGGCCCGTATCAAGTTCAAATCCTGCCTCAGACACTTAACTACGTGTTTGTCCCAATCTCTAATCAACTATAAAAATAAGGATACTAATAGCACTTCTGTTACAGGAAGATTGTAAAGGTCAAATGAGATAATAGTTGCAAAGCATTTATGATAGTAACTTGCACATTTTCGGTCATTTTTCAATCATATCCAACTTTTCATGACCCAATCTGGTGTTTTCTTAGCAATTTTTACAGATAAAGCAACTGAGGTAAACAGAGTTAAGTTACTTGTCCAGAGTTACACAGCTAATAAGCTTCTGAGACTAGATCTGAACTCAAGAAAATGAGTCCAGGTCAGATACTCTATCCACTTCAATACTTACCACCTGTGCCAGGCAAGGGCAGGTGGTGCCCTTGCCTGGCTTACAGTAGATATTTTAATGGAAAGGAAAGGAAGAAGCGTTTATTAAAAATTTATTTTGTGCCAGGCATTGTTCATTACAATTATTTCATTTGACTCTTACATCAACCGTGGAAGGTAGGTGATGTTATTATCCCCATTTTACAAATGAAGAAACTAAAGCAAACAGAAGTAAACATACTTGTTTCCTTCCTGCTCTTAACCTTTCAACACTCCCCCCCCCCCCCCCTCGCCCCATGCTAGTTTTAAATAGATTTTTCTTCTCTGGGGCAAGAATTACAATTCCACTTGTTTACAGCATTGATAAAGTGTAATGTTGTTCACTTCTTCTGCATGCATTCAAGTATTTGAAAATGCTTGGAATTTACACATAAACTCAAATGTTACTGCATCCAGTCTTGGCTACATTTAAAAAAAAATAGCTTCTTTTCAAAATATATGCAATGAGTTTTTTCAACATTCACATTTGCAAAATTTTGTGTTCCAAATTTTTCTTCCTTCTTTCTCCCTATCCCTTCCCCTAGACAGCAAGCAATCCAATAAATGTTAAACATGTGTAATTCTCCTATACATATTTCCACATTCCTCATGCTGCACAAGAAAAATCAGATCCAAAAGAAAAAAATGGGAAAAAAGGCAAGCAAACAGCAACAGAAAATGTGAAAATACTATGTTGTGATCCACACTCAGTCCCCATAGTCCGTTCTCTAGGTACAGATGACTCTCTACATCACAAGATCTTTGGAACTGGCCTGAATCACCTTGTTGCTGAAAAGAGCTAAGTCTATCACAACTGATCATCACATAATCTTGTTGCCATGTACAATGATCTCCTGGTTCTGCTCATTTCACTTAGCATCAGTTTATGCAAGTCTCTCTGGTCTCTCTGAAATCACCCTGCTAGTCGTTTCTTATAGAATAGCATTCCATTACATTCATATGTCACAGCTTATTCAGTCATTTCCCAATTGATGGACATCCACTCAGTTTCCAGTTCCTTTGGCTACAAATTTGACTCTTTCTATTTTTAAAAAGAAATGCTTTCTTTTCTAATATAGTTAGTTAACCTCAGTCACAGTGGCTCCAGAAGCCTCTGGAACCCACTGGTAATATGCCTCCTGGTAAGTCCCTGACTGGTCCCTGATACTCTACGCAGTTTAATGATGATGGAATTACAGACCTTCCCTTACTTGTTTTTTTGGGGTTTTTTAATGTTCAAATTCTTCCTTGTTAGAAAGCTGATTTTACAGTGGTTGATTATTCTGTTATATTTGTCAAGGACCTTCTGTTTGTTTTCTCACCCATTTTGCCAGAATTTTTCCAGTAGGGACAGCTAGGTGGTGCAATAGATAGAGCACCAGCCCTAAAATCAGAATAGACCCAAGTTCAAATCTGGTCTCAAGACACTTAACATTCCCTAGCTGTGTGACCCTAGGCAAGTCACTTAACCTCAATTGCCTCAGGAAAAAGCAAAAAAAAAAAAAAAAAAGTTTCTCCAGTAGAGTTTTAATAATGAAAACATAAGAATCAAGTGAGTTCTTGGAAAACATCTATTTGCTTCTCAACTTTAGCCTCCTATTTCTTGACTTCCTAGACCATATGTTCAGTGTCTTCTTTTGCCTTTCTTGTTAATATTGATGATCTAATTTTCCTTACCTATGGTCTTCTCCAAAGGCAATATTCATAAGATGAAATCTGCATCAATGTTACTTCAATATAAGGAATGCTCTGGAGAACAGGGCGGATATCTATGAGCTCAAAATTGCTAAGTAAATTATTAGTATTCTCTCACCTACAAAAACCTTTTTAAACATCACCAGGATGGTTAGTAAAATGGTGAAGATCTATATCTGCTTAGTAGTTATGTGGTATTTCATTTGATCATTAATATCCTAACTCAATCAGCAGTATTTCCTTAATACTGAGGGAAAAAGGAGTGATATATAATAGTTGCAAGTAGTGAACACACTCAGATTTCTCCTCATACAAAATGGCAGCTTTGAACAATCTCATCAAGATTGATATTTTTGTTTAGCTCTTTGCCAATGAAGAAATCAAGAAGGAATTTTTGGGAGGCACATGGAATGAGTCACCAAAACAACGTAAACCACCCAGCTCAGGGTTTTGTTCTCCAGGAGAATTTGAGAATGAGGTTAAATTTAGAATCTTCTTTTTTGCTAAGGCAATTGGGGTTAAGTGACTTGCCCAGGGTCACACAGCTGTTACATGTCTAAGATCCAAATTTGAACTCAGGTCCTCCTGACTTCAGGGCTGGTGCTCTATCCACTGCGCCACCTAGCTGCCCCAATTTAGAATCTTTTTATAGCAGGTTAGATACACTACAGCCCAGGTCAAATCTATCTTTACCTTGCTTTTGTTTGGCCTCTAGTTTTTACATTTTAAGATAAAATTTTATTGTATTTTAAAATATAAAAACCATTCTTAGCTGGGATCTGGTTTTCCATGGCATCCAGTGTGTTACTGAATCAGTCAAATTAACAAGTCTTTATTAAATATCTACTATTTTGTGCCAGGCACTTGGGATTCAAAGAAAAGCAAAAAACAAGTTTACTGTCTACTGGGGAAGATGACATGCAAACAACTATGTATACACAATATTTTTGTTATTGCTGTTGAGTTGTTTTCAATCATATACAACTTTTCATGACCTCCATTTGGGGATTTCTTAACAAAAATCTTGGAGTAGTTCCTAATTTCCTTCTCCAATTTATTTACAGAAGAGGAAACCGAGACAAATATAGTCATGTGACTTGCCCAGGGACACACAGTTAGAAAGTGTCTGAGGGTAGCTCTGATTCTAGGGCTGGCACTCTATGCACTATGGTGCCATCTAGCCACCCAAACAAAATATATACAGAATTAATTAGAGATAATCTCAGAGGGCTTCAGGAAGACTGGAAAAGATTTCTAGCAGGACAGATTTTAATTGAAGCTTAAAGAAAGTTAGGAAACAGAAATGAGGAGGAAAGAAGTTCCAAGAATGGTGGACAGTCAGTGAAAATGCTGGGAGTTTTAGGGAATGGTATGTCTTATGTGAGGAACAGCAAGGAGATCAATGTTCCTGGATTGTAGAGTACTTGGTGTGGAAGAATAAGAAATTAAAAAGACTTAAAAGGCAGGAAGGGTCCAGGTTAAAAAGTCAAACACAAAGGATTTCATCTTTAAATCAGGGAATGACAGGAAAAGTGGATTTATTAAGGGGAATTTAGTCAGAACTGTGTTTTAAGAACAATCTGATTTTGGGGGGATGGGGGCACTACAAAGCAATGGGGCAAGCTAATGTAATAGTCCAAATGTGAGGTGATGAGGGCCTATACCAGCATGGTAGTAGTGCTAATTGCTGTACTTCCATTCTTAAAAAAGACCAAGAAGACATCATTATGCCAGGAGAGAAGAGGGCATATAAATGAAGGATTTTCTGAAGACAAAAATGACAGAACTTGGTAACTGATGGTTTATGGGGGTATTTAAGAATGACACCCAAGTTATCAGCCCAGATAACTGGGAGGATATGGGTTCACTCAATAATAATAGTAAAAGTAGGGAGTGTGGATGGAAAAGAATAAATTAATATAATATAATATAATAAATATAATATAATAAATATGATATAATAAATATGATATAATAAATATGATATAATAAATATGATAAAATTAATAAATATGATAAAATCGATACGATATAATTAATAAAATTGATACGATATAATTAATAAAATCAATACCTATAATTAATAAAATCGATACGATATAATTAATAAAATCGATACGATATAATTAATAAAATCGATACGATATAATACGATACGATATGATATCGATATGATACGATATGATACGATATGATATCGATACGATACGATACGATACGATATGATATAATATAATATAATAAGGTAATTTGAGATTCAAGATTGGAGATCAAGAGAGGAAAGAGCTGGAAAAATAGATGTGAGCCCCATCCAAATGGATAACCCACATCCCCAGCTGTGATTTCAAAGAGTCCTTCTTCAATGGTGAAAACTGCAAACACTGAAACAGGTGACCTACCAGATCAAAGATCAATATATTGCTTTCAGCACCCATCTTTTTTCCCAATCAATAAGCAACAGCAGTGGCAGTTGGCTCACTGCTGATTTGGACCAGACATGGTTCCCTTAATTTTAGAGGCCTAAAGTTGAAAGTCACTGAATTAAAGTGGTACTATGACCACAGAGTTCCTAAAAATTCCTAATATAAGCTTCAGCTGTTTTATCTGTGTCAAGTCCAGAAAAGATATTTCTTTTGGAAAGCTATTGGTGTCCCCTTTGTACAACAATGTCACATTCACTGTCACAAAAGGCCAATGCTTCATACTGTATCAAAAGCTATTCTGCTGTGGTTCAATGCAATTTGATTCTTTGAACTATTATTGATGAAATGTTCTGTTTTGGTAAAAATGATGTAGCTTGGGAGATCTTGTTTCTTTTAGTTATCTTTTCTTTATGTTAAATACTCCTTGTACAGCATGACTTTCAGCTAAGGGCACAGCTGAATAGTAAAGTGGATAGAGCACAGGACTTGGGGGTCAGGAAGCTTGCCTCAGACTTTCTCAAATGAGTGACTCTGGCAAATCACTTACCTTGTTGTGCCTTAGCTTCCTCATTTATTTAATAAGGATAATAATTTTAAATACCTCTCAAAGTTGTGATAGATTAAATGAATTAATATATAAAGCATACTGCAAATTTTAAAGCACTAGATGCTTATTTTGTTACTATTATTATTATTATTATTTGTTATCTTCTTCTATTAGACAAGCTTCAGTTTGTCAATGTCTTTCCTAAAATGTGATGGCTGACTTGCATACTTTAGGATGAAATCTGGGTAGGGCAGAGCAAAGCAGTAATAAGAGAATCAGAATCCTTAAGAAAATTCATTAGAAGCTACTAAATCTCTCAAAATGCAGCTAAAGCAAGTGATACTTGATTATTAAGTCAAATACAAACATACACACAAAAAAGCTACAAACAAAAAGCTATTCAGAAATCAGACTCCAATGGGTAATATCCCCAGAGAGTATATAATGCTGCATTAGCATCTTGGAAATCTAATATGACTTTACAGTAACCCTTCCTAAAAGAAGCATTGACTATATTCTCTTTTTTGTACACCAGGAATCAACATGTGCAGCCTGGAAAAGAAATATCAAAATGTATGACTGCTTTAAATCAGGACTTCTTAAACTTTTTCCACTTGTGGCCTCTTGCTTGAGAAATTTTTATGCAACTCCAAGTATATACAGGTTTATAAAACAGTTACACAAATCAAACATTTACTGATAATCAATCACAAAAAATTATTTTAAAATAATTCTTTGGTTACATATAGCTTATCATTTTTATTAAAGATGAAAGCAAATTTGCATACTTAATGTGATAGATGTGCTTGCTTATTTTTACATAAAGAAGTAATATTTGATACTGTAGGACATAGAAATCTTTTACTGTTAGCAAATTTTTCAAGACCCCCACATTCAGTCGAGATCCACAGCTTAAGAAGCTTAGCTTTAAATTACTAAGTAATGGTTGCTTAGCAGTACATTTCTGCTGAGTTAAATGAAACATCCTCTTTTTCTGATGAGTGGATTGCTTTAAAAAAATTCATCATTGCTAGCATAGCAGAGAAGGCAATCTAGCTTAACTACCTGACAAGTGTACCATTGTATCAGGGAATGTTATCCATGTTTCTACCTTGTTTCTGACTGAGATTGGTCAAAACATTTAGGCATTGGAGAGCAAATGGGACAAATGTGATGTTTGCCAGCGCAAGCCCTCCTAATTCTGTGCATGCAGAATAATCAAGTATGAGGGGAAAGACAGAGGGAGAAAACTCAGTAAGAGCTTCCCTGTAGTGACACAGAATAATTATCTTAGTCTAGAAGCCTTAGATATTCTCTCTCCCAAGCCTGTCCAGTTCTTTCTCCCAGGAAGCCGTGTGCATTTCTCTAAAGGCATCTCGCATATGTTCATGTGCCCATGATGTCTACTTTAAAGTCCAGGGGCATGCAGCACCATTAGAGAATCAGCCCATAATGACATCATCTCTCAGGCTTAGTGAAATCTACCAGCCTACTAGGATCTTCGGAGAGCATCCCTTTTCTACAGGGCAGGGACTCAGGGAGGGACCAGGAAACTCCCAGAACCAGAAGTAGTTGCTGTTCAGTCATGTCTGACTCTTCATGACCCCATTTGGGTTTTCTTGGCAGAGATACTGGAGTGGTTTGCCATTCCTTCTCCAGCTTGTTGTTTAGATGAGGAAATTAAGTAATTTTCTTAGGATTACACCGAAAGTTAATGTCTGAACTCATGATGAGTCTTCCTGAATCCTAGTGCTCTATTCTTTTCAATATCTAGCACAGGTCTAATGTTCTTGATCACCAAAGGAAGGGCATAGAAAAAGAAGAAGAAATCAAATTGCTGTGCAAATTAAGACAACTCTGAGATACCACTACACACCTGTCAGATTGGCTAAAATGACAGGAAATGATAATGATAACTGTTGGAGGGGATGTGGGAAAACTGGGACACTGATACATTGTTGGTGGAACTGTGAACGGATCCAACCGTTCTGAAGAGCAATTTGGAACTATGCTCAAAAAGTTATCAAACTGTGCATACCATTTGACCCAGCAGTGTTTCTACTGGGCCTATATCCCAAAGAGATTTTAAAGGAGGGAAAGGGACCCACATGTGAAAAAATGTTTGTGGCAGCCCTTTTTGTAGTGGCAAGAAATTGGATACCCATCAATTGGAGAGTGGCTGAATAAATTATTAATAAATAATAAATTAAAGATAAAGATGAATGCTGGCGGGGATGTGGGAAAACTGGGACACTAATGCATTGTTGGTGGAACTATGAATGGATCCAGCCATTCTGGAGAGCAATTTGGAACTATGCCCCAAAAGTTATCAAACTGTGCATACCCTTTGACCCAGCAGTGTTTCTACTGGGCTTATATCCCAAAGAGATCTTAGGGGAGGAAAAGGGACCCACGTGTGCAAGAATGTTTGGGGCAGCCCTTTTTGTAGTGGCTAGAAACTGGAAGCTGAATGGATGCCCATCAATTGGAGAATGGCTGAATAAATTCCATGCATTTTGTTTTCCTTCTTAGGTTGTTTTTTTTTTTCTTCTTCTCTTTCTAGATCTGTTTCTTTTGCAGTAAGATAAATGTATAGATATGTATACATGTATTGGATTTGTCATATAATTTATCCTATTTAGCATGTATTAGATTACCTGTCATCTAGGGGTGGGGGGTGGGGGAAAGGAGGGGAAAAGCTTGGGAAAAAGTTTTTGCAAAAGTCAATGTAGAAAAATCACTCATATGTTTTGTAAATAAAAAGCTTTTAATAAAAAAAAATCAAATTGCTGGTATTACCCAGAAACATATTCTGATGGGAAATCCTAAACTCTATTTCTCTCTAGGTCTTACATTGTTGTCTGTTTCCATGGGTACTAAGGAACATGGGGAGGTTCCTTAGTACCCATTTATATTCCAAGTGAAGAAGAAAATGCTTTGGTCCAAAGCATCATCATTAAACTATTAACCCAGGTTAATTTCTTAGAAAGAATTTTTGAGATTTTCAATTGTCCAAAGTCACTTTCTAAAGCATGCTATATACTTGTATTTTGTGTGGTTATTACTTTTTAAAGAAAGGGCAAGATGAGACTACATTCAGAGATCTTAAATACTATTGAATTCATGAAGGTTTCTTTGAATGCTTTGAAGCTATCTATCATACATTATTCACACTAAAAGATGACAACTCATTATACATTATGCATAAAGAAAGATTATCGCCCAACATAAGCCTATAAGTACATCCTTGCCATGCTCTTGTTAAACAAATATATAGCTTAAATAAGCTTTCTAAATATATTTTCAAACTTTAGTAATAAAGGGCTTTCTCTAACAGAACTCTTTGTTACCAAACTGAAAATATAAAATCATTCACATAAAATTTTTAAACAGGTTTTTAAATAGGGGGATAAAGAATGATGAGACAAAGTATTATGATAAAAATTTTAAGTATACACAATTTCAAATGCAAATTAAAGAAGAAAATTCCATTTTTTTCAGCCTTTATTCAATGTCATAAAGTTATCCACTAATTATGAAGTCCTGTCACAGACATTCCATCTCAGGATCATTGGACATTTTAATTTACTATCCCCCACACTGGGAATCTTCTCTCTCTTTGTCTTTATCTCCTAGTTTCCCAGACTTTCTTCAAATCCCATGTTGTTCAAGAAACTTTTGCCAAGTCCCCTTAATGCTACTACTTTCTCTTTAAAATTGCCTCCAATTTCTCCTTACTTTTTTCCCTCAATAGTCTTTTATTTTCTCCAAACATATGTAAAATTAGTATTTATCTTTTTAAAGACTCTTGTGTTCCAATTTTTTCTCCCTTCTTTCCTTACCCCTCCCCCAAAGACAGCAAGCAATCTACTATAGGTTAAACATGTATAATCCTTTTAAACATATTTCCATATTTGTCATGTTGTGTAAGAAAAACCAGTCCAAAAAGGAAAAAAAAAACACAAACAAAAAGCAAGCAAACAAAAACAGGTGAAAATACTATGCTTTGATCCACTTTCAGTCTCCATCATTCTATCTCTGGATACAGATGGCATTTTCCATCCCAAGTCTATTTTACTCTTACATTTCTTATTTGTACATAGTTATTTGTTATTGCCTCTCCCCATTAGACTGTAAACTCCTTGAGGACAGGAATGTTTGCTTTGTCTCTCTTTGTATCTCTAAGTACTTAGCCCGATGCTTGGCAAAGAGTAGGCACTAGATAAATGTTTTTTTCACTTATCTATCCCTCTTTCTATATCTACACAAGAAACATGGGAGAAATAAGACAGTCAAGGGATTCCAGTTACAAGATGGAAGAATTAGAAATAGGAAGTCAAGCACTGTTCAGTCTCCCGTAAGTTAGAAGCCTTCCCAATGGGTCTTTCTGGTGAATCTTACCTCCTCTTCCCTCAGCTTTTGTTTTCTCTTCTCTTCAACAGCAGCCCTCTTCTGGTCTTCTCTCTGCCTCTGTTCCTCCAACTTTTTCCACCGCTCTTCAATTTGTTTTTCATATTGGAGTTTAGCTCTTCTTTCTTTCTCTAGGATCTGCTGTTCTCTGACAGCTTAGAAGAAACACCAACAAAATCATCACCACCACCACCACAACAACAACAAAAAAAAAACAAAAACAAAGAAGGCATTTGCCATACTACTTGTAACAAAGTGTAAAAAGGCAAGTGTAAAAACACACCCTTAGATCTCACTAGAATACAAACAAAGGCAAGGACAAAGAATATGTGCAACATAGTCCACAGCACTGAATCAGAATACCAGAATGTAGGAGGAGAAAGAAAGGGCTGATATTTTCTTGATTCAGTAACTAAATGAACTCACTTTCTCCCCAATTCATTTAATATGTCTTTTTGTTGCATTTTTCACTCTCCAATGTCCTTTCTTTCATATAAGCCTTTCCATTTCTGATTCACTATTTCTGGTTTCCTGTCCTTATCATGAATATGTCAACATTTATGTATAGATGATTTCCAAAATACTTCTATCAGCAAGTTTGCCTCTATCAAAAG
Source organism: Myrmecobius fasciatus (assembly GCA_023553655.1). Taxonomy (NCBI): domain Eukaryota; kingdom Metazoa; phylum Chordata; class Mammalia; order Dasyuromorphia; family Myrmecobiidae; genus Myrmecobius; species Myrmecobius fasciatus. The sequence goes on along the minus strand of JAJPUD010000265.1, from coordinate 577,708 downwards.
TGGAGAACCAATTTTTTCCCTGCAAAGGGCTTCAGAGTAAGAGAAAAAAATTAAGTGAATGACACATGTGTAAAAAGTCACTTAGGTTAATTTAAGGGGAGAAGACTACTATTGGCCTGCCCCACTTGTAATATTAAGAACAGTGAAGACAAAATAGGTAATAATTGTAAATAAATAATTTCAAACCCATGCTTCAGTAATACTTCTTTAAAAGTCATAGTTGATTAGGGGAAAGAATGGAAAGTGAACAGGGTAGAAATGAGAGCAGAAGAGTTTTATTAGATAAGGAATTGAGGGCTAGATAGGTTAAAGGATATGTTTAAGGTCACAGTGGTAAGCAGAACCATGTGGTCTATTAGACACTTTTAAAATTACATTAGATTTTTTGCAGCTATAAGCCTCTGTAGCAATTATTTCCTAGTAGTAACTCTTCTATGGATATGAGGAAATTAAATTCCAGACTAAAAGTCCTCAACCTCTATCCTTATTTATTTCAGTTGGTGCCATAGAATGGTAGGGCTATCCTCTAAACTTCATCACCACCAAAAATTCCATAGCCTCAATCTTTCCTAATAATAATCTAGACCTCAAAACCCAAATTTCCTCTTCTTTCAGACCACAATGCCTCTTGTCCTCCAGAACCTAAAAGACCTGACTGTGATCTTAGGAGTTTTCAAATCATTCTTACTGATTTTTAGAAGTACAAGGAGTCACCTTTCCCTCGTCCCCATACACAGTACATAAGCACATCTCAACACATTCTCCCTCCTTTCTGTTAGGACTATCTTTTCTTACTGGACTATGATACTTTTATTTTTTAGTGTCTCCCACGTACAAGAGAAACTTGAAGATCTGGATCCTACCCCTTTACTCCACCCTACCTCCAACTGTTTTCATTTAAGAAAAATTTGTTTAGTTGAATTGAATTTTTCCCTGTCCTAAACATATGCCATAGTAAAGAAGAAAATACTCAATCCCACTACAAATTCATTCTCTTCCCTTCCACTGAGCTCTATGTGCCTGGAACTCTATTTCTGTCTTAGACTTACTATAAGACAACATATTTTAAATTTTGGATTCTCTCCCTCTTCTTCTTCATAAATCTCTTCAAGAAATGTTTGAAAATAAGTAGTCCATGCCATATAATTTTTTTCTTTCTTTCTCAATGGGGAGGAAATGAAGAGAAAAAAAATGGGAAGGATGGACAGATTTTCACTGATTGAAAAAGAAAGGAAGGAAGGAAGAAAAGATGAAAGGAAGGAAGAAAAGAAGAAAAAGAAAGAATGCAAGAAAGAAAATATCTGGTCCAAGCCTCCTTTATCAAGCTTCCCTTGATTCTCCATAGTGAAACATTTCTCTCAGTCTTTCCTTACAGGGATATGAACAGAATGTGCTGCAACTGTCCAGGCAAAGCCTAATATATCTCAAAAACAAAACCAAATAAAATAACAAACATTGTATTTTGGGTCATATTTTTAAAGACTGTATTTTTAAAGTAAAATTTAGTTATTAATGAAATATACTGTACATGTCTATACTCTCCATTCTCTACTGATGAGCTTTCCTTCTTCAGCACCAATCCATACACTTAGTCAATAGATATTATCCTTTCTACCAATCATATCTTCTTATTCCTGATTAATTTCTCCCTCTCTTCTCTTCTGACTCTTTTCCTTTTACCTTTTGCCACATAGCTTTTTTCTATTTCCTCCCCAAAATATCTCTGGACTCCTATTCTCCATAACAGGAGTAACACATAACACCACTTAATAAGATTAGAAAACAGGCAAAAAGACCAAACAAACAAACAAACAAAAGGCTCATGGCCCCATAGAAATTCATCTCTAAGACCACATCTTAGGACTCCCTCTGATTCTCTCCATTTCCCATCTAGGCTTCCCATCTTCTCTATCCAGCCTAAATAACCAACATACAACTTACCAAGTGATTTCTCTCGTTCCTCTCTTCTTTCCTTAGCTAATCTTTGTCTTTCATTGGTTTTTAAAAATCCATCCATACCTAGAAGATATAATACAATTAAATACACAATGAGACAACTTGAAAGGTCATTTGTCAGGACTCATTCCTTGAAAAACTTGGAATGGCAGATATAACAATGAAACCCCTAAACAAGAATTTTGCCTCACACATATTTACACACTAGGGAATCTTTAAGTCATTATAAAATTCTTACTTTATGTTAAGGCAAGACAAAAGAACTTATTTTTTTTAAAAGAGGAGGAAGTTTTAAAGCAGATCACTGCAGGGAAATAAAAATTAAGGCATGAACCCAAATAAATGCAGGGCAGGGGTGATTTATACTTAATGTGTAAAGAAAGTGAAAATGTCTCAACCAAACAAATTTCAGAGAAACTCTGGAGACCTAGATCATAGGAAAACTCAAGGAGTCTGGACATTTTCATCATTTCCAAAGTACTTAATTGTCAAAATAGCAAGCATTTTAAAGATAAATCAATGCCGAGTGTATAGAAAAACAGAAGTAGCTTCAATGGTCTTTATAGTACTATAAAAGCTCTGGAGACTGACATACCCTTAAAACAATTACTAAGAAAGTTTATATCCAATGATTGACTTAGTCCTACTAATGAATCACTTGTGTATGGGCTGTTGACAAATGTTGGGTGGCCTTCAGCACAAAAGAATCATAGGATTCCACCCAAAGTACTTGGAGCATCTGGAATTACTATGGAGTGAATATTTTCCTGGAAAATGAATCAGACTAGTGCTATTCCAGGAAAGTCAACAATTTAATAAGAATAACCCCATTAAACACATATGAATACATAGACATACATATACACATAAATGTTCATACACATATACTGAATGTTTAAGATAACAGCATTGCCCAATGAAAAAGAACTGTAACTTTAAGGCTGATATATCTGAAGGTTATTTTAGATTCTTAAGATAATTGCCAATACACACTAATATTTAGGATGAACTGTTCCAAGAAAAAAAATATATTCAGGGACAACACCCAATCCCAAATGGATAAATAAGTAAAACAGCCAAAGGATATGAACAATATACAAAAGAGAAAGTACAAGAAAGCACAATTTGAAAAATTTAGGAACTGGGGCAGCTAGGTGGCGCAGTGGATAGAGTACTAGCCCTCAAGTCAGGAGGATGAGTTCAAATTTGACCTTAGACACTATTGCTTCAACAACAACAACAACAAAAAGAAAAAAAAAAAAAAAAAAGAAAAACTGTATAAAGGACCTGTATAAAGAAAGGCAAACTATACCAATGTTGAGTTATTTAATACCCATTTAAATTGGAATAAAATCACTAAAATAACAAATCTTAAGGATTATAAAGCTATGGAGAAACAACTCCATGTAGTAGAATTTCAAACTGGTGTAATTTTTTTTTTGAAAACAATCCACACTGGTATTCTGCAAAGGTTACCCAAAAATGCCATAGTTTAAAAATTGATAATGCTACATCTGAAAATATGTTGTCCAATCATGACTCTTCATGATCCCATTTGGGATTTTCTTGGCAAAGGCACTGATGTAGTTTGCCATTTCCTTGTCCAGCTCATTTTACAGATGAGAAAACTAAGACAAATAGACTTAAAGTGACTTGATCCAGCCTTAGACATTTATTGGCTAAATGACTCTAGTCAAGTCATTAATATCTGTTTGCCTCAGTTTCCTTATCTGTAAAATAAGCTGGAGAAGTCAATAGCAAACCCCTCCTGTATCTTTGCCAAGAAAATTCCAAGTGAGACACAAAGAGTTGGACACAATTTAATAACATTTCTGTCTAGTCAGCAGAAGTTGCCAATTGTTTTTCTCCTCCTTTTGTCCAGACAAATTCCTAAAAAAAAGATCTCTATATAGATTCATTGCCTCTACTTCCTTTCCTATCACTCCTCAACATTTTTCATTCTAGTTTCCAGAATCCTCATTTGACTGAAACTGCTCTGTTCAAGATCACCAACCGTCTCATCATCATCATCATTAGCTGGCATTCATGTAGTGCTTCAAGATTAGAAATATTATCTTATTTGATCCTCCCAACAACCCTGGGAAGTAGAAGATTTTATTGTCCCCATTTACCAGATTTTTTAAATTTTTAAATTAAAAAAGTTATTTATCCAAGGCCATACAGTTATTAAATATATAGGGTAGGATTCAGTCTCAGATCTTCCTAACTTTTGGTGCAGAGCCATCCATTTGGTCACTTTTCTCTGTTTCCTTCTTGACCTAGAGACTGCCTTTGACTTTTCTCTTCCCCTGGATATTTTCTCTTTTCTGGATTTTCTTGATATTCTCTTTCCTTTTTCTCCTCCTATGTATCTGGTTGTACCTTCTCAGTCTCCTTTCCTGTATCCATATAATATACTACCTAAATTTGTGTGTTTATGTAAAGTTTTGTCTGTCCTAGGACCTCTTCTCTCTGTCTGTCTCTGTCTCTCTGTATCTCTCTCTCTCTCACACACACACACCTCAGTTCTTTCATGCATTTTATTTTATGTATATCAACCCCATTCTCTTCTGAACTTCAATACTACAGGCCTACTGAGCATTTCAAACTCAATATCTTGAAGACAGACTCTTAAAACTCAACATGTCCAAAACTAAATTCAAAATCTTTCCCCCCAAAACCCATTCCTCCCCTCAGCTTCCTATTTTTGTAGAAAGCACCAGAACCTTTCTAAGTCTCCCAAATTCATAACTTTAGCACTATCTTCCATTCTTCACTCTCCTTTCATCCCAATATTCAATGAGATGACAAAAACTATAATTTCCATAACATCTTCTCTCATCCTAACCATGTCTCCCCCTATTCATACAGTTTCTACCTTATTTCACATCCACATTGCTTCTCATCTTTCTAGTTTTCTGAAATAATCTAATTGGTCCTCTTTCCTCCAGAATATACAGCATTACTACAATTCACTGATGCCAAAACAATTTTCTTTTAGCATAGATCTGACAACAAAATTCCCCTACTCAATAAATTCTAGTGGCTTTCTATTATCCTTAGGATAAAATATAAACTGCTCTTCTTGGTTTTTAAAATCCATGACAACCAGGCCCCATTCTCTTTTTCCAGCCTCATTATGTATTATAGTACTTCTCTTTTTGAATTCTACAGTCAAAATAAATGGCCTTCTTTCTTTTTTACTCATTTTGAACTTACAGACAAAAAAGGCAAAAAAGAGAACATTTTCAAATATGTAGCATAATATAAAATCATGAATTTCCATTTTTCACATTTACTTAAAAAAAAACTATGTAACAAATACTGTTATTTTAAAGCTAACCTATGCTTCCTTCTAAGTTTTTTTTTGTTCTGTGCTATGCACTGTGATGAATAAAAAGTTCAAGAGACATAGTTTCTGAATAATTAATCTTTATTATTAGTGTATTCATTATGATTAGTTTATATTATCATTAATATAAATTATGTTATTAATTATTATAATTAATTAATCATGCTATTAATAAAAGGATGGTCATCTGGCTATCTCTCTTAAAGCAAAGACCCCTCATGGAATCCACTTAATACTTACATGACCTTGGAAGAATGGGTGTTCTGAGGATGCAAATCAATTCTGATTGGTTAACAAGTAATGAGAACAATGAATATTATGGGAGAGGGGGAGCATATTCTTAAGAGTGACTGGGCCCATGAAGTTTTGGTCAAAGGAATTAAATATATCCATCACTTGTCTGACAAAAGAAAGCTGTACATTTTCCCAGACCTGTCTGAATAAAACATAAAGGGCCAGAATCTATCACTTGACCTAGATAAGATGGTATAGGGTGGGTAAATTTTTGGCAGAGGGCAGTAAAGTATTTCAAAGGCTGTTCTTCAAACAAGAAAATAGAATGGGGGAAAAGCTTGGATCTTCCCCCTAACTAGTGGTTAATAATTATTTCTCTCAGCACTTTAAACTGGCCTTTCCTAGCCGTATATACAGCATTCTATTTTCCATGTTCTAACTTTTGAACTGGTCATCCCTGATTTCTTCTATTCCTCCCTTCTCACTTCTACCTCACAAAATGATTCTCTTCCTTCAAGATTCGAACTCCTTCTCCACAAAGCTTCTGTTCATGATCCCTCCAATTACTGTCAATCACCCCTCCCCCAACTACCTTCTATTTAATTATCTTGTCTATATTTTGTATTTGTTCTTATAGTGGAGGTTGGATTGACATACATCCCATAGAATGTGAGTTCTTCTGCTTCTAGATGTCCAGGTGTGTGGCTGGCTCAATACTGAAGGACCTCAGTGCTCTGGACTGACAAAGCAATCTTATTATTGATTTCTTGGTCCGGGGATAGCAGCAAAAGCCTTTTGTATCAAGGATCAGCCATTAAGATAGGATGAGTCCCTAGTGGATGGACCTCAAAAAGAGTAATCTCAAAGAGCACTCCCTTTCTTTCCCTGTCTATCAATCATGTCATGCTCCTTTAAGCCTCTTTGTGTGAGGGGTGGAGGAGATGGAAGAATTTATTTGGACAACACAGAGTTGAGGGGTAAAGGGGAACCTTCCTACTTTTAGGTCTTTGCTCACGTGATTTTTTCCTACATGGAATGTCAGCTTATTTCTTCTCTATCAAACTCGTCTCTATTATAATACCTCCTCTGCTAATAGTTCCTAGGCTTCCCAGTCCTGTTTTATCCCTGCTCTGCCTTATTAATGTGTGTATGTATGTACTCAGTATACATCAACTGACAAATACATTAAACAGTTGACACATAACAGACATTATGCTAGATTCTGGGGGTACTAAGACAAAAGCAAAACAATCCCTGCCCTTAAGGAACTTTCAGGAAAGAAAAACATGGATGTTAAAAAGTATATGTAATATAAATACAAAGTAATTACCCTTAAGGAACTATCAGGAGAGAAAAACACAGATGTTAAAATGTATATGTAATATAGATACAAAGTAATTGCAGTGGAATATTTGGAGATGGGAAAATCAGGAAAGGCTTCAAATAGATGTCCCCTGATGAGCAAACTTTTTTTTTTCTTTTAAAATTATTAAAGCTTTTTATTTTCAAACCATATGCACAGAAAATTTTCAATATGCACCCTTGCAAAACTTTGTGTTCCAAATTTTTTCCTTCTCTTCCCCCCCACAGCAAGTAATCACATATATATTAAACATGTGTAATTCTTCTATAATACATACTTCCCTATGATGCTGCACAACAAAAATCAGATCAAAAGGGAAAAAATAAGAAAGAAAACAAAATGCAAGCAAACAACAACAAAAAAGTGAAAATACTATGTTGTGATCCACACTCAATTCCCATAGTTTTTTATTTATTTATTTTTTTAATTAAAGCTTTTTATTTGCATAACATATATATGGGTAGTTCCTCAGCATTGATCTTTACAAAGCTTTCCATTACAAATTTTACCCCCAGTCCCCACCCCTCCCTTTGATGGCAGGAAGTCCATTAAATATGTTAATAATGATAAAATACTTGACAAGTTGTTGTGCAAGAAAAATCCTATCTACAAGAAAAAAAAAAATCAGAGAAAGGAAACACACTGCAAGCAAACATCAATAAAGAGCATAAAAATGTTATGTTGTAGTCCACATTACATATCCCTTTCTCTGGATGTATATGGCTTTCTTCACTGAACAATTGGAACTGGTCTGTCTCTGGATGCAGATGGTTTGATGAGCAAACTTGTGAAGGAAATAAGGGATTCTAAGGCAGGGAGTGATGTAGCCATATATTCAGAGCATGGAGGCTAGTCATAGGCTGTCTAAAAAAAAAATCCTGGAGACAAGAGTGCTGGGTGTAATGAATAGCAAGACCAGTGTATCTAAACTGCCCTTAAATAGGAGGGAAACAGAATTAGGATTCAGAGGGGCCTGAATTTGAATTTATTCTGAGTAATTTCAAACAAATCACTTAACCCTTGTGGGTTCCATTTCCTCATCTACAAAATTATTTGGACTAAAAGGATAATTGGAAATATCAGGACTCTGACAGCTTGAAAGCTATAATTCTGCCTTTATGACCTTGAGTACATAACAAATGAGTTTCTTCATTTGTAAAATGGGGTTTCAAATAAAAGATCTTATAGGCTCCTGACAGCTCTAAATTTTAATGATCCAACTTATGATACTACAATGAATATCATAATACTCCAGATTCTCTTCTGATCTTTATAATTTGATGCTAATTATAACTATGCAAAAAACAGCTAGGTGGCTCAATGCACTGGACCCGGCTTCAGATGTCCATTTAACTGTGTAACTCTGGGTTAGTAACTTTAATTCTGGTTGCTTTACTCCACTGGAGAAGTAAGCAAATTCCAGGATCTTTGCTAAGAAAATGCCTTTCAGGTCAGGATTAGCAGTATACAATTGAGTAACAATAATCTGAATGAATTTGACAATGTCACTTCTTTTTTTTTCCACCACTGGGACCTGGTGAAGAGTTGGTCCGGGAGGGTTTATCTGCTGCCCCTGACTTCTTCCTGAACTTTTTCTCCTGACTCCTAACCACACCAAAATGGACTGGCTCCAGGGGGTTCTCTTTCTCTTCTGGCCTCCCTACATCCCCAGATGGAGAAACCAATAAGTGATCAAAAAGAGACAATGCAGTCTTTTTTTCTTTCTTGGCTCACTCTATAGTTATCAATTAGCTCATTGAAGGTCTGAATTTTGGAAACTTCAATATTTAAGTCTTTTTTAATGAGAGGTCCATGTGATTTTTATGGACTAAAAGAATGGGTGATACAAGATTTGTTGTTTTTCAATCATGCTTGATTCTTCATGACCCCATTTGGCATTTTCTTAGAAAAAATACTGGAGTGATCTGTCATTTCCTTTTCCAGCTCATTTTACAATTGAGGAAACTGAGGCAAATAGGATTAAGGGACTTGCCCAGAGTCACATAGCTAAAAAGTGTCTGAGGCCAAATCAGAATTCTGGTCTTCTTGACTCCATGCTTGGAGTTTTATTTCCTGTACAGCTAGATGCCCCTATGTACAAGATTGTTTTATGCCAAAAATTACTTTTGTCTCTCGGATATAAATTTATCAGAATTTATATTATATAAATTTATCAGAATCCCAACAAGCATTCAGTCTTATTTTTCTAAGCCCTAAACCTATATTTAAAAGCATTAAAAAAAAACCTCATACTTTTTAACCTCTAGCATCTTTGCATTGTGATAATTATTCAACAGCAGTAATCACATGAACTCAGTGGGAATACTTTTCCCATAACACTTCTATTTAAAATGACAGTGTTGAAGGATGTGGAAAAGCCCAGCTTTTCCACATCCTTCAACACTGTCTTTTCCACATACACTGAAATAAAGAGCTGAAGAAGATGACAGATGAACAATAAGCAAACCAAAAATCTAATGTAAGCACTTCTATCTATTCTAAAACTAGGGGGTAAGGGTGGAGATGAGGGAAAGATATCCAGAAGTCAGCAGTTTTTAGGAGAGAAATTAAACATGGCAAGCTATCACAAACCCTGGTAAAGAGACCTGAAGCCCAAAAGCTTTGAGAAGGGGGCCACATAAAGAAAAATATGAATAACTACTAAAAAATACATGAAGGGGCACAATGAACAAAATGCTAAGAGGATCAACAGAAACTCCAGAAGGTAAACTCAAAAAATGCCATACCAAATACTAGAAGAACCAGAGAGAGAAAAAAAAGGCTTGACCACAAGGACTATAAGAATGGTTGGGAGAAATAAAGCAAGAGAGAGAAAAAAAAGGAAAAGTAGAATTGAAATAAAAGCTCTGGAGGAAAAAAAAAATGAAAAGAAAATGAATACATTAGAAGGTAGAAAACTTTACCCAAATAATGAACCAATTAAAAAGAAAAACAAATGATACTATCATCATTTCACTGAATTCATGAGAAAAGAATATAAGAATAAATTGAGTAGAAGATTGCAAAAATAGAAGAAAATGCAGTATTTTGAATCTATGCTTGGCTTCCTCACACCATACTCTTTCTTAGGGCCTGCTGCTGTTACTTAATGGAGAACAAAATAACCTAATAAATAGCAATCAGATATGATCTGACTTTTTTTTAAAATGTCACTGGAAGTTCCCAAGAGGGAGAATTCACAGACAATGACAAATTATTTAAAGAAAGCAAACACTTTTATATGTTGTGCGGAAGGCTTGATCACAAATATCAGCCCCTTTTGAGACACACAGAAAGCAATGCTTTATCACACAACTGTGAAAAGATTATTTGTTTTAGAGCCAAAAAACCTGAGTTTTGGTCTCAGTTCTTATTACTTGTGTGTGATCAGATGGGTACAATGTGATACTGACTCCCAGGAAGTGTGAATCCTTTTTCTGACTCAAACTAGATATTTGATCAAGGTAAATCACTTCACCTCTTGGAGCATGACTTTCCTCATTTCAAATGTGATATACTAAATAAACACATACACACATGAGAAGCACTTTGCAAAAATATATAGTATATAAATATTAGCTATAATTACGGTGGCTATTTGTAGCATGTATCCATTCCAAAACTTATCTTTGTTTTCATCAAAAGTTATTTTACATTTCTAATCCTAACTCAATTTTCCTTCTACCTAGTCTTATTAAGATAAGGCTGTAGTTAATTAAGACATTACTAGAATTTTGTATTTTGCTCAAAAGAATCTGAGAGGAAGGCTATGGTATAGATAGAAAGGAGATTATGATATATAAGGTAGATAAAAGAGATGGATGGATGATAGAGAGATGGAGTAGATAGATGGATGGATGGATGGAGAGATGGTACAGATAGACAGACAGACAGACAGGGAGACAGAGAAAGCATTAAGTGCTTACTATGTACCAGATACTATATTAAGCAAAATACAAATACCAGTGGGATAGTCCTTGCTCTTAATCAGCTTACATTCTAGTGGGGACAGTCAACACATGGAAGGGTCTTGGAAAGTGGAAGGAGGAATGGGGATAGATGTGCACAGGATCATAGTAAGGAAACTGGCAGGAAGTACAAAGAAGGCTTGGGCCCTAGCAACATTAAGCAAAGGTTTACATAAAAGATCAAGGGAATCCATCTGGAGTTACCAGTTGAGAACTCAAAAAAAAAAAAAAAAAAAAAAAATCAGAGACCTTCAACAATGAGATGATTTAGGCCAATTTCAATGCTCTTGTGATGAAGAGAACCATTAACACCCAGAGAGAGACTGTGGGAACTGAGTGTGGATCACCACATAGCATTTTCACTCTTTGTTGTTTTGCTTGCTTTTTGTTTTCCTTTTTGATCTGATTTTTCTTACGCAGTATGATATTTGTGGAAATATGCATAGAAGAATTGTATGTGCTTAATATATATTGGATTACTTGCCACTTAGGAGAGGGAAAAAATTTAGAACACAAAGTTTTGTAAGGGTGAATGTTGAAAATTATCCACGTATATATTTTGAAAATAAAAAGCTTTAATTAAAAAAAGAAAAGAAAAATCAGAGACTTTGTAGATATTTATTGTTCTAGATCTCCCAGGGCAGGGAAAAGACTAAATTAACCTGGACCGTATATAGGCACAAAATGAACTTCAAAGTTCTTTGTAGAAAGAAGCATTTGAGGGATGAAAGACTGAAGACTGGAGATGCTTTCCTGAGAAGCAACAGCTTCTTCCCTAAAGTTCCATTCTTATTTGGATTTTAAAGAAAGATTTCTACCAACCTTTCTCCCCAGAAGAGAGGTTAGTAACCAGAAAATCAGGCATGAAAAGAAGAAATTGGGAAAGAGCAGCCCTGTCCATATAAGGGTGAGTGGGGGAATAGAGATCAGCTAGAGATCCTCTTCAGCTAAAAAAAACCTCCTAAAACCCCAATCACTGTAAAATACCCTGCAAACTTCAACAAAAGCTTTATGTTACTTGCTGCTATTTTTAAAGCTGACCTGGTGCTATTTTGCCCTTACCTACCTCCGAAGATTAAATAAGACATCTATGAAAGTGCTTTGTAAAACCTGAGACCCCTGATCAATGCAATGCCCAACCACAATCCCAGAGAACTCAGGACAAAGCATGCTACCAACCTGACAAAGAGGGAAAGAATAAGTCATATTTTTGGACATGATCAATATGGGAATTTGATTTGCATGCTTATGCATGTTTATTATGAAGATTTTTTTTCCCTCTTCAAATTCCCATATTGATCATGTCCAGCCCCTTCTAATCCTCTTATGTGGCTCAAACCCTAGCTATTTTGCAATGGCAAATCCAAATTGAGTTTATGAAACCTCAATATTTTACATCTGCTTCTCTTCCGAGTTTGTTCTCATTCCATTCTCAGTCTCATTGCTAGCTTTCAAGTAAGCACAATTGGCATAGATTCGACTAGCCATCTGCTTTTTAATACACAGCCATACACACACTGAGAAACACTTAAAACAATACCATTTTCAGAAATAGCAGTTCTTTTAAGTGTCCACAGTCTGTCTCTGCAAGAAAGAGATAGCAGTCAGCTTCCCTTCTATTCAATTCTCTGTTAGGGAAATGGCAAAACAAGGGAGCAAAAATAAATTAAAAAGCAGAAAAGATCTCAGTTCTGAGGGAAGCACAGAGGAAATGCTTCAAGATGGTCTCACTAGCAACTCCATTCCAGAATTTCTAATGGTTGTTGGCAAAATCTGTCATTTCTGTCCATGGTTCCCTGCCCAAAGACTGCCACTATCACTAGGGAGCAGCAAGCTGGACAGATCTCAGCCCAACCCACAACACAATAGAGCATTTATAGACTCCAGCTGGGATGCTATTCAGGTTCTAGGCTCTGCAGTGCTCTACCTCTCTGCCAAGGTCATGGTGTTCTTGATCTTTTGAGTCTCATTTCCTGGGCTTAGTTCCACCCCTTTCTTGTGGTTACCAGCCCTTTTCCTAAGATTAAAGTCAGAGGGTCTTTGGGTAGTTTGCCCTTCAAAGTTCCCCTTACTAACTCCCTGATATTTTTTCCACTTTTCTTATACCTTACTGCCTGCCAGGTATTCTTCAACTCAATGGCCCTGGCCTCCCTGCTGTTCCATGAACAAGATACTATTTCTGGGCTCCTGGCACTTTCTCTTGTCTGTCTTCCATGCCTGAAATGTTGCCCCTGCTCATCTCTCCCTTTAGCTTCTCTAAAGTCTTAACTAAAATCCCATCTTTTATTGGAAGACTTTGCCAACTCCTCTTAATATTAATGTCCCCCCTGTTAATTATTTCTTTTTTATTCTGAATATAATGTATGTACCTATTTCTTTGCTTTTTTTTTTGTTTCCTTTGTAAGACTGTTAACTCCTTGAGCACAAAGATTATCTTTTGCCTTTTTTCTGTAGCCTCAGAGATGAACAGTATCTGGTATGTACATGGCATTTGACACAATCAATCTCTATTAACTGCCCTTACTTCAAGACTAAAATCACTATGGAGCTTAGGTGAGACTGGGAAGATCAGCAGTATTTTATCTATCATTGCCCCAATTTAAGCCTTTGGGCAGAGCTCCAAAAAGTAGAGTATGAATGAAAAGGATGACTGAATAAAGGAGGAATAAATGCTCAGTATGTCATAGGTATTCTGAATTCTTAGGAAACAAAATACAAAAAAGAAATATAATCTTTACTCTCAAGAAACTTATGTTTTATTAGGACAAGACAATATATATGGACAAATAGTTACCAAGGAAAAAGTTTTGATCTGAATCATAGGGGTGAGGAATTAATTTATAGGGCATTCAAATGCCATATTCTTTCCAAAAGCAATGGGGCTGTTGATTTGATTACTGTGCCTAGAACAAGAGGTTCAAAATGGTTGAAGGCAGATAAGGAAGAACATGAAGATGAAGCTTGATCTGGTATCTGATGCTAGCTAATAGATATATGATGTGCCATATGGACTAGTTTGCAATAAATCACCACACAAATAGGCTAAGTGCTAGAAGGCGCACTCAAAGATAGGTAGATTCATTTGTCCAGGGAGGGAGTATCAATGATTCTGAAGGTCCAGGTTTGGTGTGGTGGATGTTGTTCTAGGTAGGGAGAAACAGGGTAAAAATGGCAAGTGACTAAGGACATGGTCTGGGGGTCTGGCTGGGTTGTTAATGAAATATAAAAGTGAAGCACAGAATACTTCTTGAGGGAACCCACCCTGCTTCTCGCATTTTATCCATTTCACTGCTTCCTTCTTATCTCCCATGGTTTCCTAAGATCACAGATTTAGGGCTAGAAGGGGTCATTTAGACCCACCTATGAGGCCCAGAAAAGGCAACATATCCAATGTCATAATGGTGGTTAGAGCTGGGATTTCGATCCACATCTTTCTCCAAATCCAGCACTTATTCTACTGAACCCTACCTGTTAATAGATGTAGAAGTTCTGCTTTTTATCAATGAGGTAAATTATAAGCACAATATAGTGGAAAGAACAGTGGACACTTAGAAGATCTGAGTTCAAAACCCAACTTTGATGCTTACCAGCTGTACAACCACTATGTATCAGTCTCTTCTAGAAAATAGTTATTTCCACTACCTAATTCACAAGGCATATTGCAAAGAATGTGTTTTACACACCTAGAAATGCTATGCAAATGTGAATTACTATTACCATTATATGAATAGGGCAGTCTTGGATTCCTCTACCATATCAGTTCATTCAACTACAACCAGAATTTTTGCCATTGTCCAGTGCAGGGGTTTTTATAGTTTTTCTACTAGTGATCCCTTTCTGCAATTTTAATTAAATTTAATTTAAATAAATATTATTTAATTTTAATTGATTAATTTTATTTTAACTATTATAGTTTTATATATAAACTCAGTTTCTTCATATATAAAATGGGACTAATATACATATATCTATATGAATTCAGTTTCTTCACATATAAAATGGGACTAATAATATCACCTCCCTCTCCCAGGATTATTGTGAGGATAAAGTAATTCTTGTAAACTGCTTTGCAAACCTTAAAGCTAGCTATTTAGTATTATCACTCATTCCAATGGAACCATTTAACTCTAGAGACCAAAAGGCCCATGAATACTGAGATTTCCATGCCCTTGCTTACTATATAATAAACCATGGATTAAGAAGTAACCACAAATATTATTATTCTATAAGAAATGACCAGCAGGATGATTTCAGAAAGGCCTGGAAAGACCTACATGAACTGATGCTAAGTGAAATGAGCAGAACCAGGAGATTATTGTACACGGCAACAGCAAGATTTTCAATTCTGATGGACGTGGCACTTCTCAACAATGAGATGATTCAAATCAGTTAGAATGATTTTGTGACGAAGAGAGCCATCTAAATCCAGAGAGAGGACTGTGGGAATTGAGTGTGGATCACAACATTCTCATTCTTTTTGTTGTTGTTTGCTTGTATTTTATCTCTCTTTTTTTTTCCTTTTTGATTTGATTTTTCTTATGCAGCAAGATATATGTATGCATATATTGGACTTAACATAAATATATATATATTATACATGTTTAACATATATTGGATTACTTACTATCTAGGGGAGGGGGTGGGGAGAAGGGGGAGGAGAAATTGGAACACAAGATTTTGCAAAGAGATAATGTTGAAAATTATCAATGCATATCTTTTGAAAATTTAAAAGCTTAATAAAAAAAGAAATACCACAAATGAACCAAATAAGTTTCAGCCTTAGATCTAAATATTTTGGTGAATAACATGTCCAAGTGGCTTATACAATTTTGGGTTTTTTTATTGTTTTCTTTATTCTTCTGGTTATACATGTATATCAATTGTTTTTAATGAATCATGTTGGGAAAGAAAAATCAGAACAAAAGAGAAAACTACAAGAGGAAAATAAAAACAGAAAAAAAGTGAATATGGCACATGTTGATTTACATTCAGTCTCTGCAATTCTCTCTCTAGCTGCAGATGAAGTTTTCTATCCAAAGTTTATTGGGATTGTTTTAGATCACTGAACTGTTGAGAAAAATCAAGTCTTTCATAGATGATCATCACACAATCTTGCTGTTACCATGTATAATATATTCCTGGTTCTACTTGTTTTGTTCACCACTAGCTTTCCAGGCCTTTCTAAAATTAGCTTTTTCATCATTTTTTTATAGAACACTAATATTCCATTATTTTTATATGCCATAACTTATTCAGCCATTCCCCAATTGATGGGCACCTAGATACTTTCCAATTCTTTGCCCAAGTGGTTTATATGTTAATCAGAACATTCCTCAGAATACCACAGCTGTATTTTGGACTCAGGTCCTCCTGACTCGGCACTTTATCCCCTGTGCTACTTAGCTAGATAAAAGATAAATTGAAGATAATCAACAGAGGGAATGCACTAACAGTAAGGGGCATTAAGAAGCTTCTCATAAAAGGTGGAATTTTAGCTGAGATTTGAAGGAATCCAGGAGGCAAAGATAAGGAGAGAGAGTATTTCAAGCATAAGTGATGATACACAAATTCAATGGAATATTATCATGCTGAAAAACCTGGGAAGACGTGTATGAACTAATGCAGATTGGAGAACAACTTACACAATAAGAACAAAGGCAACTTTGAAAGACTTAGGACCAACCATGCATGATTCCAGAGGACTCATCTCTGATACTACCCATCTCCTGATAAAGACAGATGATTAACTCAAGAATGTGATAACATTTTTTGGATGTAGCCAATGCAGGGATTTGTGTTGTTTGATAATAGGTGTCTGTAATCACAGTTTTGTTTTTCTTTCTCTTCCAACTGGAGGAGGGAAGAAGGTGGAAAAGAGAAAAGGCAAATTTTCCCTGATTTTAAAAATCTGACTCTTACTAAAATCAGCTTTAGAGAAATCATCTTATCTATCTCAGCTCATACTTCTTCACCTCTAAGAGGAGGTAAAAGCTGAAAAAGATGATTTGGAATGTCTCTAACAGTATAAGGCTCTGAGACTTCTCAGATTACACAACTGCATTATTCTCAAATATTCCAGTTAACCTCTCTCCTTTTGATTTAGGATTTTGCAAAGAAAAAGAAAAGAGCTGAAACGGAATATCAAGGAACCAACGAAAACTGCAGCTACTTATTGACATCCTTTCATTGATCTTTCAGGAGAAATCAGGTAAAGTAGTTAAGAGCACAAATTTAAATGGAAATGTATTTACCTCAGGGATACTGTGTCTTAGCTAATGGGCCTTTCATTCTTAAGTTATCACAGCACATCCAGTTTTTTAAACTTGTCTATTAAATTGGTGACTCCTTAAATGCTTATGAGTAACACTCAAAAGGATAACTGAAATCAATGAAAAATAGGGCTTTTCCTCCCTAACCTAGACATCGATGATAGAACATCATTAAGATCTTCTATCATCCTCTCTTTGATTTAGGAGAAGGGATTTTCCTTTTTCCCAGGTGCTTAGCATGTTGACATTATATTTGCTTGATATTTAAGTAAACTGAATGACTTTAATTGATTTCCACTGTAAAAATACACTCAGAGCTCTTTTAAGATTTTCAAAATAATATAGATATACATATATATTTATGTATTTCTATTTTATAGATAAAGAACCCCAGGCTCAGAAATAGAAATAATCTTTTCTAAGGTCCCACAACTAGTAAGTTTTAGAATTAGAATTCAAATCCAGTTCTCTCCTGACTGAGTTCTGTGTTCAACTACACTGCTTTCTCTCTCTCCCTTGCAAAAGGAACCAGTAAGTTTTGGAATATGGAAGATTGTTTCACTTGTTTCAATGACACAGAATAAAACTAGCACAATTCCTGGCACATAGTAGGCACTTAATAAATATTTGCTGATTAAAATATCAAAGATCCCTTGGAAAGGGAGTCAGTGCTATGACAATTTATTACTTATTACAATTATTATTAGTTGTTGTTCATGAAGAGAGATGCCATGACATAGTAGGCAGAGAGCTAGCCTTGATGACTTAGGTAATCATATTGGCTGTAAATTATAGAACAGGTGCAAACTGCCATCAAAATAGGGGATTCCATATAAAATGGAGAAATCACAGTTCTTGTCCAAAAAAATAGCATGAAGATGATAAAAACTGACATTTATATAATGGTATACAGAGTATTCATTTCAATATTTATTAATCATAACTATGAACTGTGATAAGTGATGCATGAGATCCTTGGTCCTTGTCCTCAGGGAGCTATTCGAAATAAGATATGCACAGTGATGATGCTAATGCTGATAACATATTTATTTAATGCATAATGTGGTAAGTGCCATAAGAAAGGCACAACTAGGAAAGAATGGATAAATCTGGACTATAATTATCAGAGCAATTACAGAGGGGAGGAATAGGGTGAAGAGGCATTTGGGCTATGTCTTGAAAGATAAGTTCCATTCCAAGTGGATGGAAAAGCATGAAAAGATTCTAGTAGAAAAGGGGTACCTATTTTATCCAAATTCTGAAGGTAGGTGTTTTATGAATATATTGCTACATATGATTTCCTTCCCAATCAGAAACACTACTTGTGCTACAGTGAAAGGTAACTACCATCTCCAAGTGCCAAACTAAGAGTTTTAAATGTACTGTTTATTTCTGGCAACCTTTAAAAAATTACTTTGGACTTCCTTCCGGGGGTGGAGCCATGGTGGCAGAGATCAGACAGGAGTCTCTGTAACCTCCTCTAACCTCCCCTCAAACCAACAACATATGAAGCCTCTAGACTGATTCTGAAGCAAAAAAATCCACAATATCTGGAGAACAACACGATTCTAGAAGAAGATACTCTGGAAGAACCTCAAAACAGGTCTGTTTTAATTGGGCAGGGGGGTGGTCTACTGAACCCAGACAGCAGCACAGGGAGAGCGGGGCAGGGAGCTGGAGCAGGGAGCTGGAACAGGAGTTGGAACAGGAGTGGGAGCATTGTGCTTTCACACCTGGGAGTCTTCTGCTGGCCTCTTGGAACAATCTGTCCTGATTGTGGGCAGGTGGTTTGGAGGGTCTGCCTTTTGAGGGGGATAGATTGTGAACCACTGAACCCCTAATGAACATCGGACCTAGCTGCCATTACACAGCACCTTAAAGTAATCAATCAAACAACAGGACTGATCAGCACCAGAAATAATTCAATCTGCGGAGCTGCCCAGTACCTGAAATAATTCAATCAGCAGAACCGCCCCAGGGTGAACTAAAGCAGAACTTCCCCAGGGCAAATTAAAGCAGTTGTCCCACCTTTGCCCTAAACAGACCTCACACCTTTAAAAAAAAATGAATAAAAAACCAAAAAGAGCTCTCACTATAGACAACTTTTATGGAGAGAGGGAAGAACAGACCTCAAATCCTGAGGCCCCTAAAGGTAAAGCAACTCCAGAAAAAGCCCCAAAGAGAGACATAAATTGGTCTCCATGTCACAAGGCTTTCTTTGAAGATTGCATAAAAAATCTTAAAAGAGAGTTAGAAGAAACATGGGGAAACGAAATGAGATCACTGCAAAATAGAAAAAATGGAAAAAGAATGCAATGAACAAAAAAATGTAATTGGTCAATTGCAAAAGGAACTAAAAACAGTAACTGAAGAAAATAAGACATTAAAAATTAGAATCAAACAACTGGAAATGAATGACTCATCAAGACTTCAAGAATCAGTCGAACAAAAACAAAAAAATGAAAAGATAGAGAAAAACATGAAATATCTCCTAGGAAAAACAACTGACCTGGAAAATAGATCTAGGAGAGACAATCTAAGGATTATAGGGCTTCCTGAAAGCCATGATGAAAAAAAGAACCTA
>JAJPUD010000265.1:512834-547399 GCA_023553655.1 Myrmecobius fasciatus | reverse complement strand
TAACTCAAAAAGCCTAAAGGTAGCAACTATCTCTAGTAATGTGTGTAGACCCTTTCCCCCAAGTCGATCAGACTCACCATTCTCCTTCCACAACTTATTCTGCCTCTGCCCCCTTTCCTCCCTCCTCATACCCACTACATTAGTTCAGATGTCTCTCCTCTCTTGTCTAGGCTCTCCTATTAGCCTCCTATTCAGTTTCCTTGTTTGCAAACTCTCTATTTTTGACTTACCCTTCAAATAGCTGTTTAAGTACAAATTCGACTACAATTACTCCCTACTCAAAAATCGTGGTGACTCCCTATTGCCTCTATAACCAAATACCACTTTCTTGGTCCTGCCTCTTAAGGCCCCCCATCTTTCCATCTTTATTTCACATTATTTCCCTTCACACCTTCCATATTCCAGTTAAACTAATCTATGAGTGGTTCTTTTGGCTTAGTATTATCTCCCCACTTTTAGTTGCACAAGGAAATCACCTGCTTGTAAATGCACTTCCTATTCAGATTCCAATCATTACACTCACACCAAGGTGCTTTCTAATCATCGTGAGCTTAGGAAAATAATTTCTTTTCCTTTTTTCTTTTCAGTTTCTCAATTCACAAATGGAGGAATTGGAATAAAGGATCTCTAAGATTACTTCCATCTCTCTATCTAAGACTTCTGGTTTTTGGGGTAGCTAAGTGTCCCTAGCTTGAATTTCAAGTCGAGAATCAGGATTTAGGCTCAGATATTAATTAGGTGAGTTATTTAAACTGGATCTCAGTTTCATCATTTGTAAAATGGGGCTAATAATGGCACCTATCTCTTAGCCTCATTGTGAGGACCAAATGAGATAATTGCAAAGAACTTAACACAATGTTTGGCATATAATAAGCACTACACAAATGTTGATTTTTTATGATTTTTATTATTAGTAGTAGTAGTACTTCTTTTCTTTCATGGCTCTGATTCAGTGACTTCTCCCTTGTAGTTTTTTCAGCTGTTAATGATCTTAGTGGAGGCAGCCAATAATAGTCAATTCTAAAAATCCTATCCATACCCAGAGAAGGAACTGATTGTATCTGAATATAGACAGAAGCATTCTCTCTTTAAAAAAAATAAAAATAAAAATAATAGTCAATTCTTAGTTAGGCAGTGAAATCTGGCCCATTTCTAGTTTTTTGCAAGCAGTTATAAAGGCAAACAACTTGTTAAGCTGGTAATTGGCATAGTGATTAATAATAGCAATGCTCAAGTGAAGGAGAAAATTCTTCCTGTGTTTCTAACTACCTTAATTTCTCTGGATTTAATACATTTGAGAACATCTTGGACTAGAGGAAGGAAGCTAATTACATCTAATTAGATATATGTGAACACAGCCTGTGTTGATTTACATTCAAACTCCATAGTTCTCTTTCGGGATATGGGCTGACATTTCATGAGTTCAAATCTAGTTTCGGATTCTTACTAGCTACATGATCTTGGGCAAGTCACCTAACCTTGTTTTCCTAAATTCCCTGATCTGTAAAATGAACCAGAAAAGGAAATATCAAGCAACCCCAGTATCTTTGCCAAGAAAACTCCAAATGGGGTCAGAAAGAATCTGATAAAACTGAAGTGAATGAACCATAACAATGCATGAATTTATTTTATAATTAATGATAATAAAGTATCTGCAGGAGACTTAAGAACCCTGTGGAAGCCAGATTTTGATGTCCTCTGAGAGATAGGGATTAAAGGCCAAAGTGATTATTTTGAGAGTGAAAAACCCCTAAATTAAGGCCAAATTACTTGACTGAAATATAAAGGGCAGGGCTCAATCCAATTATATATAAACAAATACATAAGCAAAATCTTGTATTTAGGAAGATAAGGGTTAAAAGGCATAATCAGGCAGCTCTGGAGATGGGAGTCAAAAAGACCTGAGTTCAAATCCGGTCTTAGACATTTACTAGCAGCTTGATTCTTACAAGTCACTTAACTTTGGTTTGTCTCATGATTCAAACCAGTTCCAATTGTTCAGTGATAAAGAGCCATCCACACGCAGAGAGAGACCTGTGGGAACTGTGTGGACCACAACACAGCATTTTCATGCTTTCTGTTAATGTTTGCTTACATTTTGTTTTCCTTCTCAGGTTTTTTTTTTTTTTTTTCCTTACTAGATCCAGTTTTTCTTGTGCAGCAAGATAAATGTATAAATTTGTATACCTGCCATCTAGGGGAAGGGGTATGGGGAAGGAGGGAAAAATTTGGAACAGAAAGTTTTGCAAGGATCAATGTTGAAAAATTACCCATGCATATGTATTGTAAATAAAAAGCTTAAAAAAAAAACACTTTGGTTTGTCTTAGCTTCCTCATATATAAAATAGAAAGCATAAAAGCACCTACCTTCCAAGGTTGTTATGAGACTAAAATGAGAAAGTATTTGTAAAGTCCTTTGCAAAACCATAAAGTTACATAAGTTACATAGTTATTATTTTTTCTCCTGCTTATGTTTTTTTTTGTATTTTGCTTTTCCCCAATTACATGTAAAAACAATTTTTAGCATTCATTTTTTAAGATTTTTGAATTCCAAATACTCTCATTCCTTCTGCCTTCTCTCATATTCCTGAGGTAGTAGTCAATTTAATATGTTATATAAGCAATTGTGCAAAACATATTTCCATATTAGTCACACTGTGAAAGACACAGACCAAAAAAAAACCCCCACAAAAAATAAATTGAAAAATTGTTATTATTAAAATTGTTATTATTAAAAAGAAAATAATCCCATCCAGCTCCCACCCTGGCAACCTAGTATAACATTTTGTTAAAATAATGAGCTCATTTTAAGCCTGGGGCAATATAATGGCCTGTTCCCTCCTTTTCAACTTTAGGAAGTTTATTTTTCAAAATACATGCAAAGATATTCATCCTTGCAAATTGTTGTGTTTCAAATTTTTCTCCGCTTCAATCTCTCCCTTCCCCTAGACAGCAAGTAATTCAATACAGGTTAAACATGGGCAATTCTTCTAAATATATTTCCACATTTATCATGCTGCACAAGAAAAATCTGATCAAAAAGGAAAAAAAAATGAGAAAAAATGAACAAGCAAACAACAACAAAGTGAAAATACTATGTTAAGATCCACATTCAGTTTACATAGTTCTCTTTCTGGATATAGATAGTTCTCTCCACCCTAAGTCTATTGGAATTGTCTTGAATCACATCATTGTTGAAAAGACCCAAGTTCATCAAAATTGGTTATCACATAATCTTATTGTTGTCATGTACAAAGATCTTTTGGTTCTACTCACTTCATTTAGCATCAATTCATTTAAGTCTCTAGGAAGTTAATTTCAAAAGAAAAGTTTGGAGAACAGTCATATTTGCTTCAATTACTAGTAAATTCTTCACATGTAGGGAGAAAGGGAGGGGGAGAGGGGAAGGTTTCTCCTTCTAACCTGACACTTTTATCTTTAGTTAACCCATAGTCTCTTTGTAGCTAAGGCAAAATTCAGTTAAAAAATATCTGAATAGTGAAACAGTAGATCATAATATGGTGAATATGAATAGATAGGAATCAAGAGGGGAAACTGAAGAAAGCTAACCTTTTGGGGGGCTCCCCTCAGCCTGGGTCCTCTGTCCTGAAAAACTTGTAGATCCAATGACCTGGAAAGTTTCCTTCTCCACCAGTTCAGACTTCCCACTGATCCTCAAAGGCATACTTGGAAATACTGTCTCAAAACTCTTGAACTCAGAACCTCACAATCTCTTTCCAGCTTTTCCTTTTATAAAATTACTTAGGGTGTGACGTAGTGTCGCAGTCAATGACTCTAATTGATTCAAAGGGTGGAGGTCTGCTTCACAACTCAATTCTGATTGATTCAATCAAAAAGTGTTTTTATCTTGATAAGGTATCCAAACCACAAGGGAAATGTCAATCATTCTCTTCTACTAATATTATTTGGTCAATAAAATTTCCAAGTCTGTGCAAAGTGCTACAGAGAATGCCTGGAACCCAACCTCACACCTCAGTGGAGAGGCTTTTTATTAAGTCCAAAAATATTTTATCTGCCTGGCCAGAACCGAGTCTCAGCCATCCATCCTTAATTCAAGAGTCCTCCATCGTTATTGTACATATTACATTTTGGTTATTAATGAGTCCATCCATCTCATGTCTCCTCTCACTCCAACTAGGTTCTTCAGAATCTCTAGCTAATGTTAGCATGAACTAAAATTTTCTGGACTGTGCATTAATAAATTGGTTTGGAGAAGGATGAACCATGAAAAAGCTTGTAATAAACATAGTTTCAGTGTGTGAACCTGGCCTGCCCCCTTGTGGTCACAAATTTGATCTTCATCTTCAATGTCTCCATCATCCACCCCAGTGAATAGCAACTGAAAGTCTTCCCTAAGGCATACGTGTGAAATCAGTGTTCATACTGCAATTAAGCTGGTAGGAAACAGCTCCCATGATTATTACAGGAGCCATCGATCAAACCTTGAAGGCAGAGATAGGAAACTCTGTTTCAATCCCTTATACTTACACCGGATCCCCTCCCTTTCAATCTGCTGGAGTTTTGTCCCTTCAATCATTCCCTCTCTCTAAGGTGTAATCTATCTTTCCCTGGATCCTTTCCTGTTGCCTACACTCATGTTTAGGTTTCTCCCATTCTTAAAGAAAAATTTCAATTCAAAAATTGCCATTGTCTCAAGCTCTCTCATCTTTTATCTCTCTACCCTTTCATAGCTAAATTACTTAAAAAAACAAAACAAAACAAAACAAAAAACCCCAGTCTTTACATACTCATTGCCTCTATTCCCTCACTTTCCACTCACTTCTCTACCTCTTATAATCTGCCTCTTGATTTCACAGCTCCATTAAACAGTTTTCACCAAAGTGAGATGATCTGTTAATTGTTAAATCCAACTATCTTTCCTCAAAAATCCTTCCTGGACATTCTGTAGAATCTGATCCTATTCCTGAATACTCCCTACATTTTCTTACCTTGTGACTCCTTCATAGTTTCCTTTATCCATATCCTACCCTCTCTGTCTATGATAATGGTTTCAGGGCTCTCTCCCTCCCTTATTTTTCCTGAGCTCTACTTCAAAACTATCAATTACTTGCTTGATATCTTTACCTAGATGTTACATAGGTATTTCAAACCCAAATCTAAAAGGGAATTCATCACCTTGTCCCTCACCAAACCCACCCCTCTCTCTAATTCCCCTATTTTTGTTACTTATGTTGTTATAAATTATAATTACTATAAGTTAGTTATTTCTCTTATTAGTTATCCTAGGTTTGCAACTTTATCATCATCATTCTTTACTTTCATCTCTCATCTCATCCATATACAATTTTCAAGTCTCATCAATTCTATCTCCACAGCATCCCTTCTTTCTACTCACACAGCCTTTGTCATCTTAATGGAGGTCATCACCTCTTCAACTAGATTACTGCATTAGTATCCCAATTGATCTTTGTGCTTTCAGTTTTCCCCCTCTCTAATCTATCCAAATTGATACCCTGAAAGCAAATGTCTGGGCCATGTCCCTTTTATTTAAGAAGTTTTACTGTTTCCCTAGCACCTCTAGAATAAAGTACAAATTTCTCTATATGGCATTTAAAGTCCTTCACAATCTGGCTCCAAATTAGCTTTCCAGATTTGTTTCCCTCATGCACTCCATGTTCCAACCAAACTGATTTATTTGCTCTTTCTTATAAGTAACATGGAATCACCTGCTTATGGAACGTTGTACAAGCTTTATCCCATGCCTGAAATGTTCTCCTCCTCAATCTGCCTCTCAGAATCCTTGGTTTCCTTCAAAGTTCACTTTCCAAGTGAGATCTTTCTTGATTTTCTCAATTTTTAATTATCACCCATTCTTACTTACCCCAACAACAATTATATATATATATATATACACATTTAATTTGTCTATAACATAGGTTGCTCTCTAGTAGAATGTACACTTACTGGAACCTAGAGTCCCCTTTCTGGAAAAGGATGCCTCTGGGTCACTGGTAACAAATGTGAAATCCTAGAAGGTAGGGACTGTTTCATTTGTGTCTTTGTAGACCCAACCTGGGATATAGTAGACATGATAAATATTTGCTGAATTTAATTTAATTCCTTCAGTTCAATAAACTTGTGGCTTGACAACTCCCTACATCCTGAGCCAGGCCCAAGGAAAATCACTTGTTTCAAACCAGAATGCCCTGCAAGCTGTTAAGGAGGTTTGGTCTATGAGACAGGTAGACTCCTCATCCAACTTGAAGTCAACAGCTATTCAATCTCCAGAAACTAAGCCAGCTCTCCCAGCCTCCTGTTCCTCTCTGCCCAGGCTCCTTTTTCTTCCCTGACCCAGGGACTGCCTAGCTACTCATCCCTGAACCTAAATCCCCCAAACTTTCTGATCCCCTGTTCTCTTAGGTCTCCTATTCTCTTTTTTGTACTAAGCCACAAAGCTTCCCTGTGTCTAGGGCTGCCCCCTGCCACTCTGTCAATGACAACCCCCTCCACTGACTTTCTTTTGCCATGGCTACAGAGAAGGGTAGCCCAGAGGAAACAAGCCAGAACTCAGCTATCTATTAAAGTCAATAGAGATAATCCATCATTTCTTATCCTATCACTCCAGCCACTGGGACAGAAACCAATGTGGATTGATTGAAATATGGCTTTATTCCCTAAATGTTGAGGCTAAGTAAGATTAAAACCCCAACAGTCTTGCCTTCTATTGACGAGACACAAAAATAATGAAATTTACAAGTCTTTTGTTCTCCTTAAAAAGGAGGCTTCTTTCTGGATCTCAGTGAAAAAGGAATAACTTTCCTGTCACAAAGATGTTCTTAGTCATTTTTTGCCCATCTCTGTAACTGAATCACTCAGGAGAGGGAGAATAAGAGGAGAGGTAATAGGGTGATTTTTAGTCAAATCTTCAGCAGTTAAAAAATGCAGTGAAGGCTCACTTCTATAGGTACCATTTTTGTTTTTTGTTTATTTTTTCTCCATCAAAAAAGAAAAGGGTCACTGATATTGTCACAATGATGGTAACTTCTAGGAGATAAAGGCAACTAAATCCCCTTTAGAGTAGTAAACATTATCAACAATCCCTAGAGCTTTCTACTCCCCTACCTTGAATCAAGCAAGCAAGCAAGCGACTATTAAGCACCTACTACATGCCCAGCACTCTGTGAGCTTCAAGGGATATCAAAAAATAAAACAGTTCTTGCCCTCAAAGGAGCTGACATTCTACTGATGTTAAGTCAGACACAGCATTCCCCAGGCCCTTACATTTTAGTAATGTACAAGTAGAATAATCTGGGAAGTATTTGTGGACAAGGAACAATCTTTCTAGACCTCAGTTTTCTTCAACCATAACTCTAGAGGCTTAGATTAGATAATCTCTAATAGACAACAAGCATTTATTAAGCACCCACTATGTGCCACCAGGCACTGCAACAGTCTATGACAAATTCTTTTGAATAAAGGCTATTCATGATTTGTAATCTTGACCTTAGGGGACACTCTGCTAGCATTCCTAGAATGATATTTTGGTAAAGAACCAGTATCATGAAAAAAAAAAAAAAAAAAGAACCAGTATCATGGCCATATAAACTCTTTTCTGTACTGCTTATGCTGTTGGAGGCAGACTTTTCCCCTCTCTGTTATTATTATAGGGTAGCAAATATGAAGCATATGTGAGGAGAAAAATGATGATCACTATTCCTGTTAAAGTTTATTTAAGCTACTACCATGTCATAACAACTGCGCAACCCACAGATGCTCATATTTAAAATCTTGAGACTATCTCTCCATCAGCCTTAAGTTAGGTCCAAAATTTCCCTCATCCATCATAATCAAATTGCACTTCTTGGTCACTGGCCATAAGGAATGGACTGATATGTAAAGAAAGTTGAAAACTAAGTGAAGGGACTTTCTGCCAAGATGATCACATGAACAAGACAGGCTGCCCAGCTCCACCACAGCAATTCCAAAGAAACTGAAGTTTATACCAGACCCAGTAAAAATTTTTTTAAAAAATCCAATGAAAACTTCTACCATCCAAAAAAGTTAGCCAGAATCCCCCAGGCAACAGAAAAGCTCTCCTACCTCTCCACACCCCCCCGAAAACAAGCATCCTTGGGGCCAGAGATATGGATAAGATTCTCTATTCAGATGTAGCAAGAGCAGACAGCAACTCTGAAAATGCCGCAAGGTACTCAAAGAGCACCAGAGTAGGGACTTTGAAGTCCTGGGGAATGGCATCAACCAGCAACCAGTGTGAAACCACCACTCAGAATGCACTCAGAGGCCCCCAACATTCTGTCCTACAATGCCAAGAAGGGGTCATGATATCCAATGCTCCCCCCTCAATTGGGCGGGGGAGAGCCTAGGTGGGGAAACCTAATTGTAGTAGTACAAGAAAGCCTTACAGGAAGTCTTTTCCAACCTCTCTTAATTCTAGTGCCTTCCCTCTATTAATTATTTCCTATTTATAGTATGCAGCGTGTTTATATATATTTGTTTGCATAGTATCTCTTATTAGAAAAGAAAAAGAAAAAGAAATGTACTCCCTGACAACAAGAACAGATCAAGTAGAAATGAGTAATTCAATGAAATAAGAAATGAAACAATCAAAAAGATTGAAAAAAATAGAAGAAAATACATAAAATATAAGATATTAAAAACAAACAGGTTAAGAACACACAATTTTAAAATTACTAGATTCTCTGAAACCATGCTTTGTTTTGGGTTTTTTTTTTTTCTGCTGAGGCAATTGGGGTTAAGTGACTTGCCCAGGGTCACACAGCTAGGAAGTGTCTGAGATCAGATTTGAATTCGGGTCCTCCTGACTGGGCTGGTAATCTATCCACTGCACCACCTAGCTGTCCCAATCATGTTTTGTTTTGTTTTGTTTGTTTGTTTTAAACCAACCTTTTATTTTTTTTATTTTTTTCATATCTTATGTGAAAACTGCCCATAATTATTTGAATCAGAAGGCAAAGAAAAATTATAAAGTATTTACAGATTGCCTTTTGAATGGCAGAAAGTCCCAGAAATGTCACTGCCAAAATCTAAAGTTCCCATGTCAAAGAAAAAATATTGCATTCCAGAATTAAACAGTTCAAAAGTATCAAAGAACTATAGACCAGGAAGCTTTTACTTAAGAGAGGAAAAAGAAGTGATAGGGGGAATTTGCTGTTTCTTATAACTGGAGTGCATGAGAAGATATAAACATGGAAGAAGGATTAAGGAGACAGGAGGTAAATTTCACTCTTAAAACAAAGTGGGGGATACAAGTGTAGCTAGAAGAGATTAAGAGCTATCATAATGGCAGCTAGGTGGCGCCATAGTGCATAGAGTGCTGGATGTATAATCACAAAGACTCATCTTTTCCCTAATTTAAATCTGGGATACTTAGTAGCCGCTGATCCTAAGCAAGTGACTTAACTCAATTTGCCTCACAGTTTCCTCATCTGTGAAATAAAATGGGATCATGAGTTGTTGGACATTACTGAACAACAAACTGGGAGGGGAGAGTCACAAGCAAAAAAACCATTCCTAATACTGTAGAGGGGACTGAATGATTGGAGGAGAGAGAAAAGAACTAGAATCTAAATTGGTGCTTTATAATATCTCTTAGACAAAGGGGAAATGGTTGGATGATCTGTGGTAAATAAATGGAATAGAACCTGGGCTACCGCCTGAGCCTAGTTAAGTCTCTCCCTACTCCAATCCAATTTCCATTTGATTATAAAACTGATTTTTCTAAAGCACAGATCTATGTCACTCCATCTTTTAAAGACATTCCAGGGGCTCCTTATTACTTCCAGGACTCTGGTTGGCATTCAAAACTCTTCATAACCTGGTCTCTTTCTAACTTTCTAGCCTTCCATTTCATCTACCTCCACCACCACCACCTCTATGGCCCAGTGTTCCTTTCAAAAAATATTCCATTTTGTGCCTAGTGCCTGGAACATAGTAGATCCTTAATAAATATTTACTGATTGATTGATCTCCAGACTCTGGGTATTAACTGTCCCATCATCCCTGAAATTCTCTCTATATTTATTTCTACCTTATGGCTTTTCTGAATTCCTTCAAGTACTTTAAGGAGGTTCAAATAGGAGGTTCTATTTGACTCTTGTTGGAACTATGACAAATTGTGGTGCTGACAAATATCCATGACCGAGTACAGCGAAGAAAAATCTCGCAATTGAATGTCAGTCTTCAGGTGTGTTCTCTTCCCCATCCTCAGGGAAAAGGCAAAATATAAACCTTTAAGAATACTTATTTAGAAAATGTACCTTTCTCCCTCTCTTTTTTGCAGAGATAAGGAGCAACTGCTATGGGTTTTGTTTCTTAACTGTTTTTTTTTTTTTTCCTTCTTTTTTTTTTTTTTTAAATCTTTGTTATAAGGGATGGCTCCATGAGTAGAAAAATTTGGAGGGATCTTTTCAGGAAGTCAAGTCAATACTCATTTATTAAATGTCTACTATGATAAAAATGTAAAAAAAAATCAATAAAATTTTAAAGAAGCTCACTTAAATTTTTTAAAAACTACATTAACACTGGGAGGTTTTTGATTTATTGTTTTTCATTTAGAGAATTCTTTTCTTCTTCTTAAAAGCTATCTCTGCCTAGACTGGAGAGATAAGTTATTATTCTATTTCATGTCTGAGATCTTTCTAATTTTGAGGTGTTTATACATACGTTATATAATATGAGAAGTACTTCTTCCCAATTGACAGGACAAGTTACTCTAGGTTCAAAATACTCTGGGTCTGCACCCCTAAAATTCACAAGCCTCATTTAGCACGTTTGCTTTTCAGTCAACCAGAGGATACAAAGGAACTAAAAAGGATAGACATTTAGTGAAAGAAAAATGGCACTATACATTTCCCAAAAAAACATGAGGCATATTCTCTTACAAATACACCCAGGATTTGTACTGTTTGTACAATTGCTTCAATTTTGCCAGCTACAAAATCAGCTGGAGAAGGAAATGGTAAACTAATTCAGCATTTTTGTCAAGAAAACCCCAAAAGGGGCTATGAAAAGTCAGATGCAGCTGACAATTCAGAGTATGACTAGACAGTTTTTCATAGATCCAAGGCTAATGGATGATCTTAAGCCAATCTATAAGTTGCTTATTTGTACTGAGTAAAATACACCCAGTGGATGGGTGGATACACAGAGATGAATAAATAAGCCCACAAGTGTGCTGAGCTTTTGATTCCAGAGTTACAACTGACTTTGGCAATCTCAGTAAGACACTGCCCAGAAACCATGTGGAGTAAAAGAGGAAACATCAGGAAATCTCTTGAGAAGAAGTTTTGAGCTTGAATTATCTTGGAAGCTAATCTCAAAGTTGATATTCTTCTGTATATCTCCTTTTTTCTGCTAGATTCTAGCATCATGGCATCTAGGGAATTTGGAATCCCTCCTCCTTCTTACTGAAAAGTATTCAGTTCAAAAAGCAACATAATTATTCTTTCTGCATTGCAACTTTCCCTACTGCAACTTTCTTTATATCACAGTATTGCTATGTCATGGGTTGACATAAGAAAGAAGGATAAGAATCTAGGGAGAGTTTTGCAGAAGTCTCAGATGACATGTGAAGGTCAGCAAATGACACAGAAAAAATTTAGAAACTCAGAAATGCACAAAATATCCATATAATATTGTATAATATCAACCCAAATTTTATTATAAGATCCTGTAAACACTCCATAAAGGAAAAAGAAAGTATTCTGACTTCTTCTCTGGTATAAGGGAAAGCTAAAAAAATTTATAAAGATATTCCAGATCACAGGGACACCACGCCCCTGAGAAGGAATAACTGTACTTGAATTTCTTTTCATGCAATGTACAAACACATGTTTCCCATAGTCTTGTACTTTTGCTTCAAGTTATCAATAATACTTCTGGTTTTCAGGGAAGAAATCCTACCTCACTGCTGTATAAAAGTCACAAGAGAAAAAAAGAGCAAATACACAAGCAAGAGAAGAGAGCAATTAGGTGCTAGTGCAGTGGATAGAGTGTCTCAAGTAAGGAAGACTCAAGTTAAAATTAAGCTTCAGATACTTCCTGCCTCTGTGTCTTGGGCAAGTCACTTAACTCTGATTGCCTCAATTTCCCCATTTAAAAAATCAGCTGGAGAAGGAAATGGTAGCAAGAAAACCCCAAAAGGAACTTTGAAAAGTCAGACACAGCTGAAAACAACTGAACAACTCAGAGTATGGTTAGATAGCTTTTAATAGATCCCAAGGGGAGTTAATGGTCTTAAGTCAAAATTGCCTATAAGTCATTGCCTTCATCCAATAGTTTATAATCTCATTCAATTGAGAGAAAAACTTCTTTGGTTTGGACAGTAATGATGGGCCACACCCTATGTTACCAGGTTGTTTAGGAAAATCCTTAAGTTGATCAGGGATTTCCTGATTTCCTGAAATTCATTTTGGCTATAAATTAATGCAGAAAACTGTTTAGCTAAGAGCACTTGTATGGCTGTTGTATCTGACTCATCATGACCCCATTTGGGTTTCTCAGAAAAGATACCAGAGTGCTTTGCCTTTTCCTTCTCTAGCCCATTTTATAGATGAGGAAACTGAGGCAAACAGGGTTAATGACAAAAGCCCAAGGTCATACAGCTAGCAAATGTCTGTGGCCAGATTTGAATTCAGGAAGGTGAGACTTCCTGACTTAAGGCCTGGTCCTCCTACCTACTGCAGTACCTAGCAGCCTTGACCCATGTACAAATGAAATAAAAAACAGAAAGGTATGAAAGGGCACTAAGGCAGATAACTTTATTTCCCAATAATTGGAAATGGATAAAGATGATGAAAAATAATGAAAAAGAGATTAAAAGCAATGTATTCTTTTGTCTGATTAAAAAAAAAAACAGATCAGGAAGCACTGATTCTGTTGTGAAATAATTTGAAATAATTGGACAGAGGATAACAAGAAAATAAGATCATTTTTAGTTTTTCCTTAAAGGAAATAAGTACACAACAATTACATCTCATAACCAAGCAAATATCTCATACTGACTGAATATCATAAAATTCAATTCAATTTATCAAACATGCCTCTTATGAGCAACAAACTTTGCTGGGGATGGGGGAAAGGGAGGAAAAAAAGTCTATTTCTCTGGATGTATGTATGTGTTTTTATGTATGAGAGAAGGAGAAGAAAGAGACAGAGAGAAAAATGTGTGTAAAGTAGCCCAAAAGACAGTACAGTTTTATTCGCTACTACTATTAATAATAGCTCGCATTTCTATAGCACTGATTCTGTTGCAAGCACTGTAATAAGTTAATTACAATTATCTCATTTGATTCTCATAACCCTTAGTACATCATCCATCCAAACCTTGAGGGGACTATTTAAATGCACTAGAGTGTGATAAGAGCAAAAAAAAAAAAAAAAAAAGCATTCAACACCAACAGTGGCAGATTATTTTTGTCTAGCAATATGTTGTTCTTCTGAGTGAAATATATATCTTCCAAAGTCACTCCAAGACCATGATGAATAAACCATGAACTCTACAAAAATGAAAGATTTCATCATGCAAAAAATAAAAACACTCCAGACTCATTAGAAAGGATTAGCCCACACATCAAATATAGCCCCAACTGGTTAGCACTAGTGGTTATTAAATAGCTTATTAAAATCAAAATCAGATTGTCCTCTCTTCATCCCTTTAAATATTTTTATGAAAGACACTTAAAAGTTAGAATTAATTTCAAAGTTAGATGTTGAATGTATCATATGCTTTGAAAGAAAGACAAGCTATAGATAATAGAGATTTGCAACTTTGGGGAGTGGGCACTAGGCATGCAGTGAACAGAGTAAGGGGCTTGGAATCAGGAATTTTTTTTATCTCCTTGAGTTCAAATCGGACTTCATTCACACCTTTGGCAAGTTGCTTTACCCTATTTTCTTTCAGTTCTTCGTTTATAAAATGTCACTACAAAAATTCTTGCACATGTGGGTCCTTTTCCCATCTTTATGATTTCCTTGGGATACAGACCCAATAGTTGCACTTCTGAATCAAAGGGTATGCACAGTTTGATAGCCCTTTGGGCATAGTTCCAAATTGCTCTCCAGAATGGTTGAATCATTTCACAACTCCACCAACTAGTGTCCCAGTTTTCTCACATCCCCTTCAACATTTATCATTATTTTTTCCTGTCATCTTAGTCAATCTAAGAAATGTGAGGTGGTACCTCAAAGTTGTTTTAATTTACACTTCTCTAATTAATAGTGATTTAGAGCATCTTTTCATATAACTATAGATGGTTTTTATTTTATCATCTGAAAACTTTTATCTTTTAACCATTTATCAATAGGGATTCATTTATAGAATGAGATGGAAAAGGAAATGGCAAACCACTCTAGTTATCTTTGCCAAAAAAAAACCCAAAACAAAATGGGGTTACAAAGAGTCAAACCCAACTGAAATAATTCAATAACAATAAAACAATAATAATAATAGTAAATAATAATAATAATATTAACAATAAAATTATATTAATATAATTTTATATTTTTAATAAAAAATAATATTAACAATAAAAAAACCCAAAACAAAATGGGGTTACAAAGAGTCAAACCCAACTGAAATAATTCAATAACAATAAAACAATAATAATAATAGTAATAGTAAATAATAATAATAATAATAATATTAACAATAAAAATTTCAAGTAAAATCCTCTTTTTCTGAAATAATATATACAATGCTCAAATTGAGCAATTATAAATGTTTGGAGATTTGTCTAGGCTCATCTACCTGCTTAAGGAGTGATCAGCCAGATCTCAGAAAAACCTGGAAAGTTACAAAGTGCTAAGTGAATCGAGCAGAATCAGGAGAATATTGTATGCAATAAGAGTAACAGTGCAGATAAACACTTTTGATAGACTTAGCTCTTCTCAGTAATACAGTGAATTCAAGATCAAATTAAAAAGAGGGTTTACAACAAAGGGGATAAAATTTAGAATTTAATGATGTCTATCACTAGGTATGATATTAGCCATGATTGCAGAATTGTATCATTAAAGAATTTCAGAGCCTATGTGGGTCAAGCACAGACCCACAAGATTGAATCCCTTCAAAATGCCCAGTGACTAGGAGATATGGGGAAGGGGAGCTACTCTTTAAGGCAAGTGGATAGCTTTACTCCTTAGAAAATGTTTCTTTATATTGAACCAAAATTTACCTTCCTTTTATTTCCACTAATTGATCCTACAAAGTCAAGCAGACCAAGTAAGATGGCCCACAGTGGAAAGGCCTTCAGAATTGAAGTTTGGGTACCTGGTTTAAATCTCAGCTTGGACACTAGCTAGCTGGGTGGCCATAGATCAAATGTATTCTCAGCTTTGGTATTCTCATCTGAAAGAAAGGAAGACTAGTACTTGCACCTCTTACTTCACAGGAACATTATGAGTAAAGAGCTTTGTAAACCTTGAAGGACCACATAAATGAATTATTGTAATTATCTATAATTTCTTTTCCCCATGAAACTTCTTCAAATACTTGAAAACAAAGCTCACATTTCTCTGGGTCCACTCAGTGTCTTCCACTTAAGGAGAGACCTTTGTAGAGCCATCTCATTATTTCTTATCCAGCTGTGCTTCTCAGGACTTCCTGGTGGTCTTCAGAATCTCATCATTATGCAACTCATATCAATTCTGACACTCACACTTCCTCACTATCCACCTGGCCTTTGGGGCCCTTCTCACCTTCTGATTGGAAGGTTTGGATGGTTCATAATGGAGAACTCTAATTATATTTTTCATTGAGGGAAGATCCCTGTTTTCCTCTGGATATGGCATGATGAAATGCCCCAAAATGGATCCTCTCTCCTGACCTCCCAATTTTCAGCTTTTTTATGTCGTTTGCCAGTTAGACTGTGAAATCCTTGAAGTTAAGGATGAATTGACTTTTTTTTTTTGTATCCCCAGTGCCTAGCACATAATAGGTACTTAATAAAATGCTTACCAACATTTTTGTCTCAATCTTCTGTCATTCAGGCTAAACATTTTTATTTCTTTCAAGTGAATCTCAAACATAATTGAAGTCCCTTCATCATCCTGATCACCATCTTTAAGATTACTGTCACATCCCCATTCCCATGGGGGAGTGGATTTGGGAAACAGCTGACATTTGTCTTCAGCATTTAATATTCAAGAGAAGCACCCTTCAAGAAAAAAAATATCCTAGCTCTCCATGTGGTCCTCAGGCTAGTGAGCTGACTGAGAACCAAGAATTTTGGTATCAAACTTCAGGAAATATTTCAGGGAGCTCTTAGTTCTGGGTCCAATGACTTTACCCATGAGCCTAGGAATGTCATGGAGTGCTAGAAAGGTGTTTTTAAGAGCTCTAAATTTGCAGGTAGGGTTTGGAAGATATGGATACTAAAAAGTCCTATGATTTAATCACAGAATCATAGAATCTTAAAGTTAAAAGTTTTTCAGATGGACTTGGCTCTTTTTAACAATGTGGTGATCCAATGCAATTCCAATAGACTTGGAATGGTAAGTGCCATCATAATCCAGAGAGAGAACCATGGAGACTGAATATGGATCAAAGCATAGTATTTTCATCTTTGTTGGTTTTTTCCTTTTTTGTGTTTTTTTTCCCTCTTGATCTGATTTTTCTTGCACAGCATGATGAATACGGAAATATGTTTAGAAGCACTGCACATGTTTAACCTGTATCAGATTGTTTACTATCTTGGGAAAGGGAGAGGAGGAAGAGAGGGAAAAAAATGTGGAACACAAAGTTTTGAAAAGGTGAATATTGAAAATTATTTTTGCATGTGTTTGGCAAAATAAAAAACTATTTTAAAAAAGTATATCAGAGATCACCTAATTCTACCCCTATCTGAGCAGAAATTTTCTCTTTAATATCTCCCCAAAAGTGATCATTCAGTCTCTATTGGAAGACTTTCAAGGATAAGGAGTTCACTAGGACTTATTCTTTTTCCTACTTCCCAGGAATAACACTGAAACTTGTAGGTGAAACATATGGTGAGGATATGTTTTTGCCAAGGTAAGCCTGAAAGGATAGTTTCTTTCAGTTCCTGGCTTCTTTCTTTTGCTTATGAGGTTCTCTTTCTGAATATGTCAGAAACTAGAATCTGGGAACTAATCCATCAACACTTATTATGTTCTAGGAACTGTATATACATAGAATGTATATTTCTAGCCTTGAAGTACCCTTGTGGGTATTCAGCCAGTGGATAAGTATTTGTTAAATACCTACTATGTGCCAAGCACTATAGTAAGCACTGGGGGTACAAAGAATGGCAAAAGATAGTGCTTGCCCTCAAAGAAAATCTCAATCTAATTTTAGGGGGGGAACAATAAATAAATATGTATAAACGAGATATATACAGGAAATAATTTTAAAAAGGGAAGGCACTATATTTAAGAGGGATAAGAAAAGGCTTTCTATAGAAGATGGGATTTAAGCTAGGATTTGAAGGAAGCCATAAGGTAGAGATGAAGAGAGCAATCTAAGCATGGAGGGGGGACCACCAAAGAAAATGCCTGGAACAGAGAGATAGACTATCTTGTTCCTAAAATGCCAAGGAGACCATTGTCACCAAATCAGAAAATATATAAGACTTAATATGGAAAAATAGGAGGGAGCTAGGTTCTAAAGTGCTCTGAACACTAATAGTGCTTTTGAATGTAGGAGTGAGCCCTGGAGTTCTTTGAATAGGAGGTAACAAGTTGATAAGGTTGGACTTGCAGTAATTCTGGTTAATCCTGAAGAACTGTGAGAGTTAAATGAGATAACATGTATAAATTTGTAAGCCTTTAAGTGTTACACAAAGGCTAGCTACCATTATTGTTATTTATGTTGTGATGGAAGAACACAGTTGACGAAATAAAACTATTTATTTCATTAAGGACTAGGAGTTCTGGTCTTTTCCAGCCTTCCATTTCCATGATTTTGCTGTCAGATTGTGTGGACATTGCAGTTGAAAGGCGAATAGGATACACTTGTTCAGCAAGCCCCCACAGTGTATTTATCTTCTGGAGAAAGTCTAATGAATTCTCTGAGTACTTTATGTTTCTATATTTGTATATGGGTTCCTGGGAAAACTTTGTGTCTCCTACATTTTCTGTGGCAGGTGAAATAAAATCACTCACAATACTGTATTGTATACTGAGTACTTTTGCAGGAGTTGGGGACCTTTAAGAAAGGAGCCATAAGCATATATATGAATGTATGTGTGTTTAAAGTTTAAGCTTTATTCCAGAAATTTTTCCTGGAGTTTCCAGGGTTGAGACATAAGCTAAAGTGAGCCCTCAGTCAGCCCCTCAGATTTCACACCATTCGTATGAATTCAGACTCTTGGGGAGTCCGGAGCGATACACCAATGACAATAATATTTGTTTCATTAATAGCTCAAGATGGTAAGAGGGCTGGAGATCATGTCATACAAACATAGAAAAAGTTGAGCATGTGTCCTAGGATCCCATCTGAGTGGCCAGGCAGGAATTAACATATCTATTCATATCACCTGGATAAGCTGAGGAATAAGCCTTCCAGAGAGATAGAGCACCTGAAGGGGCCTTCTTCTGCTCTGCTACTGTGTTCTAAACAGCATAATCACAGCTCTGTCGGTGTGCTTTCCAAATGTCATCAGACCTATCGTGAGTGCCCCTAATAACCCCTTGACCCATCCTCCCCACAGCTCCATTCTCAAGATTCCTTGTTATTATGCATGGGAAAGCTGGGCACAGTAGCACATCCTTATGGTCCCTGCAGCAGGGGAGGCTGAGGCTGGTAGCTCAAATTCAGGAATTCTGAGCTATATAAGGGGATAAAGTCATCAGGGAATCTACACTAAGGTTGAAACCAATGCCATAAGCCTTTTGGGAGCTCAGGGCCATTAGGCTGCCTAAGAAGAGGCAAAGTGGCCCATTTGAGAAATGGAACTTCTGAACTGGCCCATAGTTGTGAGATCAGCTCAATGGCCACTGTCCTTAAAAACTGGGTGGGATAAGAATATTATATTTATTAAATTAATTAGGATATCTGTTTTAAGTTTCTCTATGAGTTCTGTCCATCCAGTTACTATATTTCTAGGATTTCTGGATCTTTCCATGAAACCTTCAGCTTTACTCTTTCATACATGTTATCTCTCTCCCAAATTGAATGTGAATTTCTTGAGAGTAAGACAGTTTCATTTTTGTTTCTTTCTAGTTGTATCCCCAGATCTTGGTACCTAGTATAGATTTAATAAATTCATTCATTAATGGATTTCATTAATAATTAACTGGAGAAGAAAGAGCTTATGAGACTTATGATATCTATCTTCAAGTATCTGAGGGGGCTATTAATGAAGAAAAAAGATTGTTAGTTCTAATTTCCCCCAAAGGGGGAAATCTAGGTGGTGAAGTAGATAGAATACTGGGCTTGGAATCAGGAAGACTCATTATCTAAAATTCAAATCTGGCCTCATATATTTCTTAGGTGGGTGACTCCCAGCAAGTCACTTGAAACTTTTTTGCCTCAGTTTCCTCACCTGTAAAAAAACAAAACAAAACAAAACAAAAAAACTAGCTGGAGAAGGAAATGGCAAACCAATCTAATATCTTTGCCAAGAAAACTCCAAATGGAGTCATAAAGAGTCAGATATAATTGAAATGACTGAACAACAACAAAATCTTTGTAGATGTTGTACCTCCCTACCCAAATAGAATTTAAGTTTCTTGGAAGTGGGTAAATGTTTCATTTTTTCAAATGAAAATGAAACCTAAGTGGTACAATGGATAAAGCCCTAGATCTGAAGTCAGAAAAATGAGCCCAAATCTAGACTCAAATACTTAACTATTGGTGAGATTCTGAATAAGTCACTTGACCTCTGCTTCAGTTTCCTGATCTGTAATAATAGCACTTAATTCCCAGAATTGTTGTGAGGATAAAATAAAGTAGCATTTGTAAACTGACTTGCAAATTTTAAAGTAATATGTAATACTAGATATTATTATTATGATTATTATCATTATTCAGCTTTAAAAAGAATTAAGCATCTAGTAATGATGGCATTATTAATAATAACAACTCAAACTTCATAGCCCTTTTTGGGGTATACAAAGCACTTTCCTCCTAACAAAACTATGAGGCAAGTCTGATTATGCTCATAAGCAGGGGTGGAAGACTTGAAAGAAATAGATGTCATTATCATAGTCAATAAATATTTAATATGTTGCTCTTAAAAAACTGAAATGGGTGGGGCTTGCCAGGTTAGGGAACAACTGAGCTAAGGGAAGAAGGTAGAAACATCTTACCAGTCTTGGAGGTAATGTTGGAGGTAAGGAGGGTACAGTGGAGTATAGAGCTTCTAGAAATTTGGATTCATAGAAACATAATTGAAAGGACCTCACAAGATCTCTTCCAGGCCAAGCTGCTTCTTTTACAGATAAGGAAATTGAGATACAGAGTGTCAAAATGGTTTGTCCAAGATCATGCAGAAGAACTAGGACTAGAAATCCAAATTTGAGGATACTTTAAATATCTGTTAGAAAAGCAGTGAGAGGTAACTGGTAAGGACCCATCACAAATAAATATTCTGGAGAATACTAAGCTATGGTCCAAGCCTGAATGAAAGTACAGGCTAGCTGGAGAGAAAAAGCAGAAATATGGATACATTTAATAACAAAAAACTTAAACGAGTTTGAAATGACAATAGATCTGCTCCCAATGTAATAGTTGAATTATTTAGTGCATTGCAAAGATATTAATTACTCTAGAAAAAGGAGTGATTGATTCAGGCTGGGAGAGTTAAGAGAAATCTTTCTAGAGAAGGTGTATTTTATTTTATTTATTTTTTATTTTTATTTATATTTATTTATTTATATTTTATTTGCAAAACATATGTATGGGTAATTCTTCAACATTAACCCTTACAAAGCTTTCTGTTACAAGTTTTTCTTTCCTACTCCCTCCCCCTCCCCCCTAGATGGCAGGATATCCACTACATGTTAATTATGTTAAAATACTTGACAAATGGAATATATGTATACATATTTCCACACATTGTTGTGCAAGAA
Source organism: Myrmecobius fasciatus (assembly GCA_023553655.1). Lineage (NCBI taxonomy): Eukaryota > Metazoa > Chordata > Mammalia > Dasyuromorphia > Myrmecobiidae > Myrmecobius > Myrmecobius fasciatus. The sequence continues at coordinate 526,348 of JAJPUD010000265.1, read as the reverse complement.
AAATCGTATCTACCAGAAAGAAATATCAGATAAAGGAAACACAATGTAAGCAAACATCAATCGAGAGTATGAAAATGTTATGTTGTGGTTCACATTTCACATCCCTCTCTCTGGGTGTATATGGCTTTCTTCACTGAACATTTGGAAGTGGTTTGAAACATTTCATTGTTGAAGAGAGCCATGTCCACAGAATTGATCATCATATAGTATTGTTGTTGCCATGTATAATGATCTGGTTCTGCTCATTTCACTCAGCATCAGTTCATGTAACTCTCTCCAGGCCTCTTTGAAATCGTCCTGCTGGTCGTTTCTTACAGAACAATAATATTCCATAACATTCATATACCATTATTTGTTCAGCCATTCTCCAATTGATGGGCATCCATTCAATTACCAGTTTCTAGCCACTACAAAAAGGGCTGCCACAAACATTCTTGCACATGTGGGGCCCTTTCTGAGGTGTATTTTAATAAGTGTTCTGAAAAAGAGGAAATATTTAGAGAGAGAGAGCAAAATAGAGAGGACATTTGGGAGAGGACAGGGTTATGACCTAGAATGTCAGGCTAAAGAATCTGGAGTTTATGCTGTTAATCCAGACTAAGGAAGGTGTGTGAACAACCTATCAGAGAATAGGAATTTGGAAACAGTAAATGCTTCCTTTTTCAGACCACAATGCAATAAAAATCACATTTAATAAAGGGGCAGGGAAAGACAGACTAAAAAGCAATTGGAAATTAAATAATATAATTCTAATAAATGAGTGGATCAAGCAACAAATCACAAAAACAATCCATAATTTCATCCAAGAGAATGACAATAATGAAGCAATATATAAAATTTACGGGATGGGGCCAAAGCAGTTCTTAGGGGATATTTTATATCTCTAAATAGCTACATGAATAAAATAGAGAAAGAGGAGTTCAATGAATTTGGCATACAATTAAAAAAACTAGAAAAAGAATAAATTAAAACCCCTCAATTAAATATCAAATTAGAAATTCTAAAACTCAAAGGAGAGATTAAGAAAATTGAAAGAAAACTATTTAATTAATAAAACCAAGAGTTGGCTTTATGAAGAATAAAAAAAACAAAATTAATAAACCTTTGGTTAATTTGATTAGAAAAAGGAAAGAAAAAAAAATCACCAGCATCAAAAATGAAAAGATTGAACCAAAGAAAAAGAAATTAAAGCAATAAATAGGAGCTATTTTGCCCAATTGTATGGTAGCAAATCTAACAATCTAATTGAAATATATGAATATTTACAAAAATATAAATTGCCCAAATTAACAGAAGAGGAAAAAAATTACTTAAATAGTCCCATTTTAGAAAAAGAAATTGAACAAGCCATTAATGAACTTCCTAAGGAAAAATCTCTAGGGCCAGATGGACTCACAAGTGAATTCCATCAAACATTTAAAGAAAAATTAATTCCAATATCATGTAAACTATTTGGAAAAATAGGTAAAGAAGAAATCCTGCCAAATTCCTTCTATAACACAAATATGGTACTGATATCTAAACCAGGAAGAGCCAAAACAGAGAAAGAAAATTATAGCTCAATCCCTCATGAATACTGATGCAAAAAATGTAAATAAAATATTAGCAAAAAGATTACAGCAATTTAGCAGGATAATACACTAGGAACAAGTGAGATTTATGCCAGGCATGCAGGGCTGGTTCAATATCAGGAAAACTATTACCATAATCAACCATATCAATAACAAAACCAAAAGAAATCATATGATATTCTCAATAGATGCAGAAAAAGCTTTTTAAAAATACAGCATCCATTTTTATTAAAAACACTACAGGGCATAGGATAAAGGAAGTTTTCCTTAAAGTAATAAGCAGTAGCTATCTAAAACCAACAGCAAGCATTATTTGAAATGGAAATAGGATGAATTCCCAATATGAGGGGCAAAACAAGGATGCCCATTATCACCACTATTTTTCAACATTGTACTAGAAATGTTGACTTTAGCAATAAGAAAAGAAAAAGAAATTAAAGAAATTAGAATAGGCAATGAGGAAATAAAACTAACATTCTTTGCCAATAATATGATGATATACTTAGAGATTCTAGAAAATCATCCAAAAATCTACCGGAAATACTTCACAGCTTTAGCAAATTTGCAGGATATAAAATAAATCCACACAAATTATCAGCATTTCTATATATTACAGACAAAGTCTATCAGCAAGAAATAGAAAGAGAAAATTCATTCAAAATTACTGTAGACAAAATAAAATACTTGGGGGTCTACCTGCCAAGACAAACCCAAGAACTATATGAACACAATTACGCAATACTTCTCACACAAAGAACAGGAAGATGGGCCAAATTCTACTCTACTCACAAAAGCCAGTCACTCATTAGTTCATCTCTAAAACAACTGCACTAACTTTTTACCTTAATACTTGCTCTCCTGCAACCATCCCTCTTAGGGATGACTTCTCATGTCTGTGTCTAAACACTGGTCCTTCACAAACCAAATCTCTTGCTGCAAACGAATCAACAAAGCTCTGGCCTCCCTCCCACATACTGTCCCCCCCAGGGCACTCCAGAGAAAGATCTCATTGTCTTCCCCCTCCTCTTTCCATTTTGGGTGAGACAGAGTAAGTTTCACAATATGAGCAGGCCATAAAAAGAAAGTAACAGGAATAGAAAAAAGCAGAATGAGAAAAGGAGTGCCATGAAGGCTCATCTAGAGAAGGAAGGGACCTTAGCAATCATGTATAGCCCAATCCCCTCATTTTAAATTTGAAGAAATTGAGACCCAGAGAGGTTGTGCTTTGCCCAAAGTTGAACAGGTAGAAAGAGCCCAAGCCAGAATTTGAACCCAGGTCCTCTGAACTCCAGATGCAATACACATGGAATTGAATTTTTTGGTTTTCCAATGAAAAAATGCCAGTCTTCACTGTCAACATAATTAAGCAAATCTTTACTTAACTTGATATTTGAAGGGAAAAAATCTAGTATTAGTTTCCACATGAATCTACTCTTTTTTTTTTTTTTTTTTTTTTTTGCTTTTTGCTGAGGCAGTTGGGGTTAAGTGACTTGCCCAGGGTCACACAGCTAGGAAGTGTCTGAGATTAGATTTGAACTCAGGTTCTCCTGACTTCAGGGCTGGTGCTCTAACCACTGTGCCACTTAGCTGCCCCATGAATCTACTCTTTTAACATATGACCTAATGTTGATTAATTGGTTTTCCCCAGTGTGAAGGAACATAGCTAAGATAAGACGAAATTGTTAAGCATAACTTAAGAACTTTCTATTTGTTAAAACTTTTGCCTGGAACTTATGAAGTATTTTCACATAAAAATTTAATATTTCAAAATCTGTGACTTCATGGGTTCAAAGATTTCCTTCATCAATCAATTAATCAATATTTATTAATTATTATTAAGGCAGGCACTGTGCTATACACTAGATCATCAACATACTTGAACCCCTCTATAATTTAGTTTCAGGTCTTCACAACATAAAAGTTAGAAAGATCTTTTTCTTCTCTGTATTTTCCATTCATGGGAGGAAAACTATCTTTTTATTACTTTTAATATTTTCCATCCATACTATCTTTTCATAAAATTCTCTATTTTTAAAAAAAAAATCAGGTAAAAGTTCTCTTCAGGAAAGTTTTTCCTCATTCTCTACTTTCTCCAGTTTTCTCTCAAACTATTTCTAATAACCTTTTCTCACTTTCTTGAAAACTGCAAGTGTATACTGTCAAATCTTAAATATTCTATTTGGCTCTTAAAGCTACAATAACCATAACTATAGCCTCTGAGTTTTTGCTTTACATAAACATTTGTGAGCCAACACTGGAACCTGAGAGTAATAACACACAGAGAGACAGCAGATTGCAATGGAAAGAACATGGTATTGAGAATTAGAATCCTAGTTCTACCATTTTCTATCTGCTAATTCTGGGCAAGTCACTTAAACTACCTGAATCTCAGTTTCCTTATCCATAAAAATAGTTTTGATTCAATGACTTCTAAGGTCTCTTCCATGTATACAAGTATGATTCTATGATGAGAATACCTTTCCTTCTCCATCTGGCCAAGTCAATAAATTGTCATGATATTAGTATTAAGGAGGAATATCTTGCTTTGAATTCATCAAGCACTGTGAAAAGGAATCTTCCTCCTGCCATATTTGGCTACTCCCTATTAGTAATAGGAAATTCCCTTTTTCATGGCTCTTCTGCCCTTCCATTGAAAAAGGATCTATCCTCATTATTAGGAAATTCCCCTTTTTCATGTCCCTGGAAATTAGAAGGACATTTACCCTCCCCCTTAATTCCTATGGCCCCTAGACAATGGAAATAAACTATCCCTAAGAACAGAAAGGTCTTTTTCTAAGTACTTGGCTGATTCTTTCTTCAGGACTAATTAAAATGGGGATTCCTCACTGAAGAGAAAACTTGTAAGTAAGGAATGCTTGTAAGTCAGACATCTTAAAGTCATTCATTCAATTATAAAATATTGTAAAAATAACTTTCCAATTTACAAATGTTGTGGTTTTAGAAAAAGAATTCATTAAAAAACAGGCGTATGTACTGAAAGTTTCTATGAAACACAGATTGTGATACAATTGTATGCCAAAAGCAAAGAGCCTTAGTGTGCCTGATTTTTTAAATACTTTGATTTTTAAAATTCTAGTAGGTTTGGCAGGGTGATGTTTATTTACATAAAAGCCTCTATGCTAGGCACTGGTTAAACAAACATAAAAGAAAACAACACACTACTTTGTTTCCCCAGAATAGTGCATGGCATATAGTAGGTGATTTATAAATGTTGTTAAATCTTTTTTAAAAAAATGGTATTTTTGATCTTAAGGAACTCTTTTTACTGATATGGAAAAGGGAGTAGAAGAAAGACAGAACAAATAATAAACACATAAAATACACTGTAATGGAGGTAAAGATGATATTTAAAGTACTTTAGGACAATTTGATGAGAGACCATCTTAATTTCCTAGAGCATTTTAGCTTTCAATTGGATTTGGATTTCACGGAATCCAAGTAAGGAGGGAAGGCTTGAAGGAGAGTTTGAACATTTAAAGTGAGTCTCAGAAAGAAATAATACTAATAACAGCCACTCTCGGTCATTCTCAGTCAGTGTGGGATATCTGAAAGGTAGCTGCTACCTAAAACTCTAGGGATAACTCATGAAGTTATACTTCCAATACTATATTTTTATAAGACCACACTAGTGTGTAAAAAGGTGTTTTTTAAAAAATTAGTTTATAAAAGCATTCCCCTCATAAAACTAGAGTATACTCTTCTACAAATACACACAGAATCCAAGGGAAGAGCGAATTAAAACTTAGAGTACGTACAATGGTAGCGTAAATATACAATGAGACACAATCACAACTCCCAATAGTTTTCTTTGTAGCATTTTCACATAGTTTCTCCTTTGATACAATAACTTTGCTGATGGACCACCTCAGCTGGAGACCAGGATCTGCTTTCTTTCTCAATTGCTACAGCTAGCTCCTGGAAGGTGAATCCTCCCTTGAGTGACTGTCCCTCTTTCTGTAGAATGTATCTCTGCTACCTAGTGGATACAGTGTCATTTTCTGATCCTAGTAAGAAGGGAGGAGAAAGATATTCTCTCTTCTCCCTGCCCACCTCCACCCCCCATAAGGGTCTCTTCCACACCTGAATTCATCCAGGGCTTAGCTATTTAAGATCCTCAATAGCACAGTCAATTCATCTCTTCAGCCAATTGTTCCCTCTTGACTCGATCAAGGAGGAAATACAAAGGGAGAAGGACAAAGATGCATCTTTTACAGTTAGCTCAGCATCTTATGCAGGACATTCTGGGCCTTCCTTGACTATTGTTAACTGCAGAGGGAGGGGGAACTCCCTTTCTTACAGTGCAATGAAAATGTGGGATCTTTTCGGGGCCCTGATACTAAGCAGACTTGTAACTGCTGCCCCATTTAGAGATGGCTGTTTGCTTAGTAGAGGAACCCTGTATTTTAGAGTGTCTAACACTTTATGACTCCATTCGGGATTTTCTTGGCATAGATACTGGGGTAGTTTGCCATTTCCTTCTCCAGCTCATTTTACAGGTGGGGAGACTGAGGTAAATGGATTGGTTAAGTGAGTTGCCCAGTATCACATAGCTAGAAACTATCCGAGATCATATTTGAACTCAGGTCTAGTGTTCAATGTGTTACCTAACTGCCCCCAATTCTGCATTTACTTCTGATATATTGTGGATTCCCTTATCTATAAGTGTTATATTTCTCTTCTCCCTTCCCCTGATCAGCCTCTGGATGTCCTAGATATTTTTTGGTTAGAGGAAACTGGAAGACAGGATAACTAATCACAAAATTTATGTCCTTTTCCCCTTTCAGTTGGCTACTATGACCATGATTCTTTTTTTTTCCTGATCCTTAGTCTGCCTGATCTTAGTCAGTCCTTGCATCTGCTCTGGACATTGCCTTTTACAATCACAGACAGTTCAAACTGCAAAGGACCTTAGAAATCACTTAGCACAATGCTCTTCATTTTAGTGATCGGGAAATTTAAGGCCCCAAAAAGCCTAATCTGGTCTCTCAGATGAATACCCCGCAACTAATTTTGATACAGCATGACCATCTGCTCCCTGGGAATTGAAGCCTTCTGATTGAAATCCTTGCTAAGTCACCAGCCTAGGAGGCTTCAGCCTTTGATGTGTAAGGAGGTCCTTAATACTCTATAGTGGTAGATCCTTAGTCTTGAATTTGGACAGAACTGGCTGGATAACGTCAATGTCCTTGGGCAAATAAGTCATTTCAGCTCTCTAGATCTGTTTCTAAATATGCAATATAAGAGGATGGTATTACATGATTTCTAAGTCCCTTCCAATACTAACATTTGGGGATTCTAATTGTGATGCAAGCACAGATAGTAATATTTCTTTTAGGGTCACTAACATTATAACAAGAAACTCGATAATAAAAAATAGTAGTTCAAGTTTATACAGTGCTTGAAGGTTTCTAAAGCATTTTCCTCACAACAAAACTATGTCACTAACTATCCCTCTGTGCTATTCTCAGAATGCCTATCACAGACAGTGGAAGCTGGAAGGGACCTTAGAAATTATCTATGTACTACTGAAATGGTTTGACTGGGACTCACAGTCCTAAAGTCCCTTCCAAAGTCCTAAAAGACAATTTCATTGCCATTTAAGAAAAACTGGTGAACTGAACAAATGCTAAATCACACCTGGGAGGAAAAATGTCAGTGTCGGAAAAAAATTTAATCAAACTAGATAGATATATTTTTAACTGGCCCACCTTGTCCTGAGGCAAAAAACAAATAGAATTTACATTCTTTACTAGCAACCTGGAATAATCCTGTTACACTGTATGGGTGAGGGAGGTTTGTCAAAGCTAAAGAAATAGCCCCCAAGCTCTAAGGTGGCTCCTAAGATAAGCTTCTCTTTTCATCTTCACAAAATACTAACAAGATGCAACACATGTTTATCCATCAAACTAAAACCATTTGAGGGATTTAACTCCTATTTAACATGCCTTTCCCCTAATTCATGCCTCTCTTCAAAGCTCAGCATCAATGAGACCTCCTGTAAGATGCCTTTTATATCCCCCAAGTTGTTAGCCCTTTTCTTAGTCCCTCCACCCCACTCTCATTACTCTGTATTTGTTGTTGTTCAGTGTCTAACACTTTGTGACTCCATTTGGGATTTTCTTGGCATAGATACTGGGGTAGTTTGCCATTTCCTTCTCCAGCTCATTTTACAGGTGGGGAGACTGAGGTAAATGGACTGGTTAAGTGAGTTGCCCACTATCACATAGCTAGAAACTATTTGAGGTCATATTTGAACTCAGGTCTAGTGCTCTGTTCAATGTGCTACCTAGCTGCCCCCAATTCTGTGTTTACTTCTGATATATTGTGGATTCCCTTATCTATAAGTATTATATTTCTCTTCTCCCTTCCCCTGATCAGCCTCTGGATGTCCTAGATATTTTTTGGTCTTGGTAACCTCAGATGAAATTGACTGGCATCAGATTCTGCATAGAAGACTACAGGATTAGAGTCTCCTAATGAACAATAACCTAATTTTTTAAACTACATGATATCTGCCAGGTCATTTTGAGGCCATGATGCATGAAGAGCCGACAGATGCACAAAGTTTGTTTTATTTTTAAAAATAAAGCCAGAGAGCTAAGAAATAGAGTAGTCGATCAGTGGAATGGGATAGAATCACAAGACAAACTAGGCAATAACTATAGCAATTTGGTTTTTGATAAACCCAAAGACCCCAGCTTTTGGGATAAGTATTCACTATTTGACAAAAACTGCTGGGAAAACTGGAAACTAGTGTGGAAGAAATTAGGGCTTGACCCACATCTAACACCACATACCAAGATAAGATCTAAATGGGTTCATGATCTGGATATAAAGAGTGATACTATAAGTAAATTAGAGGAATGTAATATAGTTTACCTCTCAGACCTTTGGAGATGGAATAAATTTATGTCCAAAGAAGAACTGGAACTCTTAATTGAAAACCAGATAGATAACTTTGACTATATTAAGTTAAAAAGTTTTTGTACAAACAAAATCAATGCAGACAAGATTAGGAGGGAAGTAATAAATTGGGAAATCATCTTTACATTCAAGGGTTCTGATAAAGGTCTCATCTCTAAAATATATAGAGAATTGTCTCATATTTATAAAAATTCAAGCCATTCTCCAATCAATAAATGGTCAAAGGATATGAACAGACAATTTTCAGAGGATGAAATTAAAACTATTTATAGTCATATGAAAAGGTGCTCCAAATCACTGTTGATCAGAGAAATGCAAATCAAGACAACCCTGAGGTACCACTTCACACCTGTCAGATTGGCTAAAATGACAGGAAAAGTTAATGATGAATGTTGGAGGGGGTGTGGGAGGGCTGGGACACTGATGCATTGTTGATGGAGCTGTGAACGGATACAGCCATTCTGGAGAACAATTTGGAGCTATGCTCAAAAAGTTATCAAACTGTGCATACCCTTTGACCCAGCAGCATTTCTATTGGGCTTATATCCCAAAGAAATCATAAAGAAAGGAAAAGGCCCCACATGTGCAAGAATGTTTGTGGCAGCCCTTTTTGTAGTGGCTAGAAACTGGAAATTGAATAGATGTCCTTCAATTGGAGAATGGCTGAATAAATTATGGTATATATTATGGAATATTATTGTTCTGTAAGAAATGACCAGCAAGATGATTTCAGAGAGGCCTGGAGAGACTTACATGAACTGATGCTGAGTGAAATGAGCAGAACCAGGAGATCATTATACACGGCAACAACAGTACTATATGACGATTAATTCTGATGGACATGGCTCTCTTCAACAATGATATGTTTCAAACCACCTCCAATTGTTCCCTGAAGAAAGCCATATACACCCAGAGAGAGGGATGCGAAATGTGGACCACAACATAACATTCTCATACTCCTTGATTGATGTTTGCTTACATCGTGTTTCCTTTATCTGATATATCGTTTGTGTAGATAAGATTTTTCTTGCACAACAATGATAAGTTTGGAAATATGTATACATATATTCGATTTGCCAATATTTTAACATAATTAACATGTAGTGGATACCCTGCCATCTAGGGGAGGGGTGGGGAAGTTGGGGGGAAAAATTTGTAACGGAAAGCTATGTAAGGGTTATTGTTGAAGAATTACCCACACATATGTTATGCAAATAAAATAAAATTTTTTAAAAAATGTAATAAAAAAAATAAAATAAAGCCAGAGAAAGTTTTCTCTCCAACACAAGAGAGTTGAGACAGCCTTGTCAAAAAACAAAACAAAATAAACCTTGTTAGTATATCAATTAGATAAACCCTCTTCTGAGAAGACTTCCTTTATTCATAGATTTCCTGCTTAACTCAAAAAAAATTTTTAAAACACTATGGAGAGACTAACCCACAAGGAAGCAAAGTAAAGATGGACACTCATGAATATAATTTATTCTATGATTACATATGCTTGCTTGAAATGGAAATTTATTATTATATATTTTCAATCCCTCCTGATGTTCTGCAAAGCACATGAAAATGTTTTGTTTTGTATTTATTTCCCTTTTCTGTTTTTCTATTTTTTTTGTATTTAGCTCAATAATTTTTTAAAATAGAATTAAAAAAAAAACACTATAGAGAAACAAAAAGGAGGATAACCTTGGACCACAGATCAATTCTTAAAAGTACCATGTGAGAATTAGAGACCTATTAGAGTTCTGCTTAACATTAGATGGGGCATCATCAGATTTAGAAATCATAACATTGTATGCACTGAAGTTTGCAAACCACTTCACAGATATCTCATTTGATCCTCACAACAACCCTGGGAAGTAAGGTGATATTATCATTCCCATTTCACAGATGAGGAAATTGAGACAGCCAAGAATAGTTATTAACAGTATGTATTTGAAATCAAGTCTTTCTTTCTAACTCCACTATATGACCCAATTTCTTCCAGCTTCTGGGATTTCCAGGAAAGATGTGCAACAATAATAGTAAAAATAATTGACATTCACACAGTATTTTTAAGGCTAGCAAAATGCTTCCTTCCTGTGGAATATTTCATTTGAGCCTCACAACCACTTTATATTCAGGAAATAGTGTCCCAAAAGTTTCAATGAAGCCTAAAATTTTAATAAAATTAAAATTAAAGCTTTAAAATCGCACTGAGAAACTGTGTTTTATCGAAACCCTTTTAGATAAACAAATCAATTCAAAGAGGTCAAGTGTAGGAAAAAAAAAAAAAAGTACACAGTCTTGAAGTGGTTAAGACCCAAATTTATCACAAACATTCTATCTTTTAATCTTATAAGGTCAGTGCTAGCCTAGGAAACACTCTTGAATGCATTGAGATTATGACTGAGCTCAGGAGCCTGCCGACTCTGATGTGGTTTCAGTGTCACTGTTTTTTTCATTGCTCACCACAGGAAAAACAAATATGGACATGAATATTTTAAAACCTATCATGAACTTTAAGCCTGAATTTAAATTTTTTTAAGTGACTTTCATGAGTAAAAAACTTTTATAAATGAGGGATATATACATTCCCAATGATCTAATCATAAATCTGACCAGATACTAAAATGACAATTTCTTGTTACAAAATGATCTCAGTTGCAGCCCTCAAATGTTACTACTTATAAATTGTAGGGCAGGTAGGTGGCACAGTGGATAGATTGAGGCTTGAGCCAGGAAGACTCATCTTGCCGGGTTAAAATCCAACCTAAGACTTTACTAGTCATATGATCCTGGATCATAATGTTTGCCTCAGCTTACTCATCTGATAAAAAAAAATGAATTGGAGAAGGAAATGGTAAACTACTCTAGTATTTTTGCCAAGAAATCCCCAAATAGGGTCACAAAGACCTAGGTACAACTGAACAATCCACAGCACTAAAATATCTTGGCCACAGCAAAACAAATAGTGATTTTTAAAAAATGCATCATTTTAATTCTATATGTAGGTGGTTTGTTCTCATTTAGTTGTTTGCACATTGTCTTCCCCATTAGATTTTAAGATCCTTGAGGGCAGAGTCTGCCTTTTGATTTCACTGTATTCTCAGCATTTACCAGAGTTTGGCACACAGTCCTTAATAAATGTTTATTGACTGACTATATGTTCCTTTATATCACACATCCTTAAATCACATTTATCAGACAGTGAAAACGATCACTTCTTTTTACAAAACTGTCCCCAATACAATATCTATGTATGAGCACATATTCCTCTAAGCAGGAGGTAAACACATTTTTTTAAAATAGTTTGAGCATATTTATGGCATTACTTTGTTTTTTAAAATAATAGCTTTTTCTTTTCCTTCTTTCTTTCTTTTTTTTTGCTGAGGCAATTGGGGTTAAGTGACTTGCCCAAGGTCACACAACTAGGCAGTATTAAGTGTCTGAGTCAAATTTGAACTCAGGTCCTCCTGACTTCAAAGCTGGCGCTCTATTCACTGTACCAACTAGCTGCCCCACTTTTTATTTTCAAAATATATACAAAAATAGTTTTCAACATTCACCCTTGCAAAACATTGTGTTCTACATTTTTCTCTCTCTCTTCCCCCCACCCACTCCCCTAGACAGCAAGTAATTCAATATATGTTAAACAGGCAAATCTTCTATACATACTTCCACATTTATCATTTGTCAAGAAAAATCAGATCAAAAAGGGAAAAAAAATGAGAGAGAAAAAAAAACAAAAAGTAAGCAAACAACAACAAAAAAGGTGAAAAAAACTACACTGTGATCCACACTCAGTCCCCACAATCCTCCTTCTGGATGCAGATGGCTCTCTCCATCACAAGACCATTGGAACTGGCCTGAATCACCTTGCTGTTGAAAAAAGCCACATTCATCAGAATTGATAATCGTATAATCTCGTTGCTGTGTACAATGATCTCCTGGGTCTGCTCATTTCACTTAGCATCAGAGAAAGATGCAAGTCTCTCCAGATCTTTCTGAAATCGGTCTGCTATTTCTTATAGAACAATAATATTCCATAACACTCATATGCTATAACTTATTCAGACAATTCTTCAACTAAGGAACATCCACTCAATTTCCAGTTTCTTGCCACTACAAAAAGGGCTGCTATAAACATTTTTGCACATGTGGGTTCTTTTCCCTTTTTATGATCTCTTTGGGTTATAGACCCCTTAGAGACATTGCTGGATCAAAGGGTATGTACAGTTTGATAGCCCTTTGGGCATGGTTCCATATTGCTCTCCAGAATGACTGGATCAGTTCACAACTCCATCAACAATGTATTAGTGTCTCAGTTTTCTCACATCCCCTCCAACATTTATCATTTTCTTTTCCTGTCATCTTAGTCAATCTGAGAGGTGTGTGGTGGTACCTCAGAGTTGTCTTAATTTACATTTCTCTGATCAATAGTAATTTAGAACATTTTGTTAACATATTCAGTGACTTTTCTATTTTTTAAAGAATTCATCATTTTAAGTCCATATTTTCTTATGATTCCCCTAAAGATGCAGTTGTTGCATCCCTATTTTTTCAAATATGTTTGCTCATCTGTAAAAGAAGTATCATAGCACCTTACCTACTAGGATGGTCCTACCTGAAAGCATTAAATATTAGCTTAAAATGTTAACTATGGGGGCTAGGTGGCGCAGTGGTTAGAGCACCAGCCCTGAAGTCAGGAGGACCTGAGTTCAAATCTGATCTCAGACACTTCCTAGCTGTGTGACCCTGGACAAGTCACTTAACCCCAATTGCCTCAGCAAAAAGCAAAAAAAAAAAAAGTTAACTATGGGGGGGTTTAGCTATAATTTTTAAATCCATTGATGTATCACCTTATGTTAGACAGAGCTTTGTAACAGGCTTATAATTCTCAAATGGTACTTTTCCGAACTGATAGTGGTCCAATGCTTGTTTTTTCACAATTGTTTTTAAGAGAGCAAGAGAGAGAGAGAGAGAGAGAGAGAGAGAGAGAGAGAGAGAGAGAGA
>JAJPUD010000265.1:447662-512824 GCA_023553655.1 Myrmecobius fasciatus | reverse complement strand
AGAGAGAGAGAGAGAGAGAGAGAGAGAGAGAGAGAGAGAGAGAGAGAACGAACTGTATGGGTCCTCATTAGTCAGCCATTCAATAAACATTAAGTGTCTACTCTGTGCTATGCATTGGGCTAAGAGCTGAGCTAGTCCCTGTCTTCAAGGAACTCATAATTTAATGGGAGAGAAAACAAACAAAAATTATGTACAATTAAGTCATACAAAGTAAAAATAGGAAATAATCGTGAGGGGAAACAGTAGAATGAAGAGCTCCCCTAGGTGCTCTGCATTCCATTCAGAGGCTAGGAGGTTAATTCACATCAAATCCTTCTAGCATCCAGTTGGAAATCCAGTGGTTACCTCTGTGGGAATCCCAGAGAAAATGAATAATAAAAAGCTGCACTTTCTCAAACCTGGTAGACCAGCTGCCTCTTATTGGATAAGTATTAAAAAGTCTTATCCATTTGCAGCAATTAAAGTAATAAAAACCACAACACTCAGCTTTGGGCACTTCCTTCCTTGCCACTGATGCCTCTTTAAAATCATCTAAAGGAAGAATGCAGTCTAACAACAGTTCTAAGAGTTCCTTTTTATAGTAACAAGGAAAAATGGATTCCCAGGTAACCTGAAATTTCACTAACTTCTGTAATCAATATGGAGTCAGCTAAAATTATCTGAGGAGACAATATTTAAAATAAAATTTCTCTAACCCAGGATTTCTCGAACACTGTGCTTTGGTTTCATGTGAAAGAATGCACAAGAGTTACCATCTGACCAAAACATTACTATAAATCCCCCTAAACATTGTGCTCATTTTAACCAAGGACTACACAGATATAAAATATTGAAAATAAACTGCCTGCTGGTAGAAGTTAAGACATTTTGAATTCAATTGCTCTTCCATAAGAAAAAAAATTAAAAGGCCTATCTCCCTAATAAAATTAAATTAAAAGTTATCTCCCTAGATTTGTTCCTTCCTTCCAAGGCAATCTGGGTTAAGTGACTTGCTTGGGGTCACACAACTAGTAAATGTCTAAGGCCATATTTGAACTCAGGTTCTCCTGACTTTCTAGGACAAGTTGCTCTATCCATTGCACTACCTAGATGCACCCCTTAGGTATATTTCAAGTTGACAATTCCTCCTCCCCAAATTTTCCAGCTTTTATTCCAATTTCCTGCCCCCCCAAATATCTATTCAACAACAATAAAATTTGATTTTAGTTTAAGAAACAACCCAATCAACCTTTTAACTATAAAAAGGTAAGATGAGAATAAAGGCTATTGAAGAATAAATTTCCTAATTGCTCACTTAATTTTCTTACTCATTAAAAGTCATACTTTTAAATAGCGTCAAGCTGACTCTCCTTTGGTACCTGGATCTGACCTCAAATTCCACTTAACGTGCAGCTTTTTCTTCAATCCTTCAGGCCTCAAACTCAGGGTTTACTGGAATTCAGAGCTCAATGGGGATTGATAGGAAGAAAAACTCAGAATTTCATAAAATTTAGGGCTTGAGACAGAGAATTCAGGAGGACATAGTAAGGCTTGAGGATCAAGGCTAAAACAATACTATTTTAGCTATATTGTGGTTAAATGGGTTTAACCAGACTGGCCTGATAACCCAACTTTCATTTATATGGTATCTTTGTTTCTATGAGGAAATGTGCTTCATATACCAAATGACTTACAAATAAACTACTGGAAAACAAATCATTCTTAAAATAGAGTCTGCCCACAACTTCAATAATTCAGTGCAATAAACATTTTATAAAGGACATGACCAGAAGTAGCCTGGTCAAACCTATAAAGGTAATGTCTCCCAATGGAAGATAGACATTATTAATGACTAAATGTTTAGGATCTTTGATTTTGTTATTTGAT
Organism: Myrmecobius fasciatus; assembly: GCA_023553655.1. NCBI lineage: Eukaryota > Metazoa > Chordata > Mammalia > Dasyuromorphia > Myrmecobiidae > Myrmecobius > Myrmecobius fasciatus. Next base: position 510,958 of record JAJPUD010000265.1, on the reverse strand, counting down.
CGTTTCAATCATGTCCAATTCTTTCCAACCCCATTTGTTTTTGCTTTTGTTTTTTTTTCTCTCCAAGATACTAGAGTGGTTTGCCATTTCTTATAGTTCAATAGAGGAGCTCTGGAATCAGCTTCCTGAAGAAGTTTCATTCAAATTCTTGAACCTGAGCATGAAGAGCACCTAAGAATAAGTCTTGAAGTAGAGGTGCTAATTTGGTCCTTGCCTTCTGTTACCATTTGTGTACAGATCAAATATGGAGGATTCTAATAGCCCTGAGAGCATTTTCCTCTGAGAAACCTCAACCATGAGGTGGTGCTATTAGTCTACAGGACTGCATAGGTTCCTTAAGATCTGCTAGAGAAAGAATTGTCTTGACTGTTTACGGGATATAGCCTGGGGTGTGAATCCTTTGTGGCTTTCATTTTAGTGGGGTAAAATCATATTATATATATATATTGTTAGCCTAAATGCTTGCATGGGCTCTTTTCTCTAATCATCTAATCTTGTACTAAATTCTGAGATTCCCAAAGGAAATCCTAGGTTCAAAGAATGGTTGGTGGGAATCTCTCCCACCCCTTTCCAAGACTGAATCCTTTCTGTTTATATCTAAAATTCTGAACCACAGAAATTTATTAAATATATTTATTTTATACTTATTTAATATATTTATTAAATATAAGTTTTATGTACCAGGAATACCTTCAACAACAAAATCATGGATCCTTGAAGTACTGAAGAAAATAATATTGATTGATATCTATCAAATGAACAACAAAAAAACCCTTTATTGAACAAAAGCAATTTATATTCTTTCTTCCTTTTCCATGGAGAATAAGAAAAAATATTCCAAAAAGATCAGATTCTTATCTTATACCACCACATGGACCCCATGGGCTCCTTGTATAACTTCTTTTGGTGTTGTGGGATTGTTTTTGCATTTTCATTATACCATGTTTAAGAGCATTCAGAAGCAGCAAACTCTAGTCAAAGGATTTGGTTTCAAATGTTTGGTTTCAATGTCTTATGTGACATTGGACAAAACTTTAAATGTCTCCAGGCCATGAGATCCTAGTCTGTAAAATATGGGATTGGAACATCAGAGATCATCTGATAACCTCCACCCTTTGAGCAATGTTCTTAATCACAGCAATAATTCAATGCACCACACATTTCACCGTACCCCCAAACCAATGAACTCTATGTAAAGAGACCAGAAAGAGTATGAAAGGGTATTTATGATTTAGATCTGAGAGAAGGGTTCCCATTCCAAATAAGACAGGTTCTTTCTGACTGCCATTAGGATATATACCTCGTGGAAGCTAACCATGGGGACAGTGACTTTTGTCAGACTGAACTCAAGTGTGGCAAACATTTTCTTTTCATTTATTTATTTATTTCCTAGAACCCCATTCAAACATTTCAGCAGCAGCCTGGTCTGCCTACTTTTCATTCTCTCCTGTCTTCCCTCTTCCCCTGTGAGGTACAAACCCAGCCATGTCTTTCATTTTCTTCTTTTTCAACAATCAGCGGTCTTTGTAGCTGTATGTCTTCTATCTCTCTCTCTTTTTTTGGAATTAAACAATGACCTCGATGTTCTGACAGCTTGAAAATTAAATGGCTGTGCTCAAAATCTAGGCCAGTGATGTCAAATTCAAACAAAATGGGGACCGCTAAACTGTACATAAAGGGACTGACTTAGAAGCCCACATATCAACATGAGCTGTGTTCTCTTGTATTTTTATTCATCTTGCTAAATATTTCCCAATTAAATCTTAATTTGATGGAGGAACTGAAGAAGCTCTTTGCTATCATATATATGTAGGTAAGGAACTTAAGTTTATCGTGGTGTTCTGTGACCCAAACAATATGGAATATTCAGTAAAATATTTAAATTAATTATTGTAGACTTGTTAAGGCATGTTAATACACGTTCATTTTTCTTATAATAAACCTAGTTTTCACTAGTTTCACTAAGTTTAATTTAGTTTCATGAAGCTGTGATTGCCTGTTGACAAACTGCTCTACCCTTTATAACTTCAATATAGTGACTCTTAATGAAGATGGGAACTGGGAGAAGCAAGAAGAGAAAAAGTCCTTAAATTTTTTTGTAGTAAGTTCTCAGAAATAAGGACCTTTGGTAGTAACAGTTAAAACTTGCTGTGGCTGGTCTATGGACCTATAATTGGGAACACTGTCTGGCACACTAGCATTTGCTAAAATATGGATTAGTACAATCTAATAAAATCCTTCTTATGTGAGTGGGTAAGGCTAGATATTTAGAATTAAATATTAAGAAGTAGATTTTTCCAAAAAGAAGCTATTTTGTCATATTTGCTCATTTGTGGTAAGCTAGAATTTCTGACAAAGGCAATTCGTATTCCAATTTCATGCATATTCCTAATCTATATGTGCCTGTTCATCACCTGCATATGTACAAGTGTATATATATATATGTGAGTGTGTGTGTGTGTCTTTTATAGAAATGTATGTATGAATGATCTATTAGAGAGAAACATGCCTCTCTGTAGACTCTTAGTCTGGGGAAAACAAGGGTATATATGTTTTTTGATGGTGTTCTGTGAGCCATTATTAGCATTCATTAATGCTTTTTTAAAAATTCCTTTAAAATTAAAGCAATAAATAGACTTTACACAGTTTCTATCAAAAAAAAAAAAACAAAAGTTAGAGTATCATTTATTTATAATGGAAGAAATACCAGAAGCTTCTCCATAGTTAAGATAGGAGTAAATTAAAGGGTTAAATTAAGAATGTACACTGTCATAACTATTATTTTATATAGGCCAGGAAATATTAGCTGTCAAAACACAAGAGAATAAGTATGAGCAAAGAAAAGGCAAAATTGTCTCTGCTGACAAAAAAATAGCATGCTTATCCTACAGATGCAGAAAAAAAATTTAAAAATAATTCTTTTTTTATCAATAATACTAAATAAGGTGGCAGGATATAAAAACAAATCCACAAATTATCAGCTTTTCCATATATTACTAAAAAAATCAAGCAAGAAGAGATGGAGTAAGAAGAAAATCCACTCAACTGTAACATGCATAAAATACATGGGCATTAACTTACACAGACACACATTTTTGACATTTTTGTCAAGTTCCAACAGTCTTTTCTAAGAAAACCTTCCTTTAGAACAAAGAAAAGGTATAGTTTAGTAAAATAAACCAACACACATTGGCCATGTCTGAGAATGTCTAAGCCTTGTGCTTTTCTCCTTTTTCACTTACAATCCAAGAAGAGAGAGGGAGGTTTCATCATCCAAAACTTTAAGTCAAGATTAGTCATTACATTCACCAGAGTGCTAATGTTTTCCTTTATCTTACACTGGTCATTGTTTAAATTGTTTCCTCCCTCCCCCATTTCTCCATACCTAGGGTGGCTCCCCCAGTGGACAGACCCACTTTGTTTCCAGCGTTTTTTGCCATAACAAAAAGTGATGCCATAAATATTTTTGTATAGCTGGAACTTTTCCCACTGTTTGAGATGTCCCTGGTGCATATGCCCTGTATAATTATTTCATCCTCATCCCCATTCTTGCTTCAAGGCCAGAAAGAATTGTTTACCCATTGAAAGGCAAACAAAGGAAAAATTATGCCTTACCCTTTGATCCAGAAGTGTTATCTCCTGGGCCTGTATCCCAAAAGATCATAAAAAGGGGGAAAAGGGCCTACGTGTACAAAAATATTTGTGGCAGCCCCTTTTTATAGTGGTAAGGAATTGGAAACTGAATGGATGCCCATCAGTTAGGGAATGGCTGAATAAGTTATGATATATGAATGCTATGGAATATTATTGTTCTATAATAAATGATCAGGAGAATTATTTTAGAAAGGCCTGGACAGACATATGAACTGATGCTAAGTGAAATGAGAGAATCATTATACATGGCAACAAGAAGATTATACAATGATCAATTCTGATGGACATGGCTCTCTTCAACAACAAGATGATTCAGGCCAGTTCCAATGGTCTTGTGATGGAGAGAACCATCTGGACCCAGAGAGAGGGCTGGGAGACTTGAGTGTGGATCACAATATAGCATTTTCACTTTTTTTGTTGTTTGCTTACAATGTTTTCTTTCTCATTTTTTCCTTTTTGATCTGATTTTTTTCTTGTATAGCAAGATAATTGTGGAAATATGTATAGAAGAACTGCACATGTTTAACATATAATTGGATTACTTGCAGTCTAGGGGAAGAGGGAGGGGAAGACAGAAAAAAAAATTGGAACACAAAGGTTTTGCAAGGATCAATGTTGAAAACTATCTATGCATATGCTTGGAAAATAAAAAGTTTTATATTTATATATGTAAAATTATGCCACACAAATAAAGAGCTTAAGTATAGAGAGAAGATTCAGCACCAAAGGGGAAAACAAAACTAAGGGCACATAAAACAGAAATGGGGACCTTGTACAGAAAGTACATGAATGGGAAAAGAATGAGACAGAGAAGAGTGAGGGGATTTTCTGATCTGGTTAAGCATCCTTTTCTCTTGGGTGCATCTGTGTAGATGCTCACTAAGAGCCCCATCTACAACAAGAGAGTCAGATGCCCCCAACTCATGTTGGTCAATTGGCTGAATGAGACAGGTCAGTTAGCTGAATGTGGTACCATGCATGAGACTGCACAGAAGTGTTTATACAGAAATATAACATTCTATATAGTAGTTAATAGAAACATGGAAAAAGCAATGGATTTGGAGTGAAAAGGACCTGGATTCAAATCCTAACTCCATTGACACTTACCACCTGGGCAAGTAACTTTTGGGATTCAGTTTCTTCTGTAAAATGAGGGGGTTGAATTGGATGATCACTAGGTCTGTCCCAGCTCTAAATTATATGATCCTATAACTACAAATTACAGATAAACATAAGATAAATATAATCAATCTGAGCAGGTACCCCTTTTTGTAGCATCTCTGCCCTATAGTCACATGTTTAGACAGTGTGTAGGAGAGTTAATCTAGTCAGCTTTGGGACTTCTGGTCTCTCTGTCTGAGCCGTCTCTATTGGTGAATAAGTACAAACTCACCTGGCCCACTCTGTTCATCCAGTCCCAGACTAAATATTGCTTCCCTCCTTTCCAGCCATCTACTGGGCCCATCTTACCACCTAATCTCTTGCCATGCCAGGAAAGAGCATCCCAGTTGCCTCCCCTCCATTCCTGTGACTTCTCCTATTTGTATTATCTCATCTTATGAGAATTTAAGCTCCTGAAGGACAAGGACTGACTCACTCTTGGTACAACATTTGGTACATAATAAATTTTATTTTATTCACTTATCCCACAGAACATGGGCTTCTCAGTATAACACAGTGTAATACACATATATGAATATTTGAGGGTTCTATGATTTCATCATAAGGAATTCCCAAGGCTGGAACTCTATTTTGGTGACTTAGTTATCTGTCTAAGGAAGTTCCTTGTTAGACAAACAGATTAAGTGATTTGAACAGAATCACACACAAAGGTCTGAGGTAGGATTTGAACCCAAGTGCCCTGGACCAAATCCAGCACTCTAGCTATGTGAGTAAATAAATTAAAATAAATTTAAATACTTGGCAGAAAAATGTTAGTGATCAGAAAGCTTCATGGAGTGTCAGGACTATCTGAGTTCAAATCCTGCTTCAGGTATTTCCCAGCTATGTGACCATAAAAATATTTCTGTTTTAGTTTCCCCATCTGAAAAATGGGAATAATAACAGCACCTACCTCTGAGGGTTGTTGAGATAATAAAATGAGATAATATTTGTAATGGAAACATTAAAGTGCTCTATAAATACTATTTACTATATTACTAATTTGTTATTGTTGCCAAGCACTGTGCTAATTATTGAAGATATAAATAGAAGCAGTAAGACAATCCCATCTATATTATTTAGAAATAAGTAATTTCGATATTTTAACTTTTGCCCTCCTGTCCCCTTCTCTCCATCACCACTGCCTCATAATGACCCACCTTTCCAATGAGCCTATACTTCAATGAATAACACAACCTGAATCCTATAATATTCATTCTGGGTTACGGCATTAGCTAGGAATAAAACACTAATCTTTAGAAATCCACTTTGGAACTCAGGAGAAATAACCAAACACATAATTCATTGAGTTTTGCAAGAGAACAAGCACTCCAGGTGTTCCAGCATAGGCCAGATGCTGTTCTTCCCTAAGGGCCACAGAAGGAACAACAACACAGCTGTTCCTATTATGATGGAATTTAGCCTCACTCTGCCCTTTTCCAGGGCACTACTAACTGTGACTTTGGGGAGATCCTTAAAGAGCAGAGAATTTAGTACTAAAAATTTGGGTGGTTTAGTAACATAAAATACATTACTGTTTAAATAATTCTCAGCAACCAATTCTAAATGTCATAATATAAATAAAAATCTCTTTTCCCTACAATGACTATTATATAACATATACACACATGGACCATGAAATTACTTCAAATTATATTGGGAAGTGGGGAAAGAAGGGAAGATTTAGCTATTGGAAGTATCTAAAGAAAAAGGGGCAGCAAAGTGGATGGATAGACACGGAGCCAGGAACCAGAAAGACCTTAGTATAGCCTGAGATACTTATTAGCTGTGTTAACCAGAGCAAGTCACTTAATTTGTTTGCCAAAATTTCCTCATCTCTAAAATAGGGATATCAACAGTATCTGCTGCCTCCTAGGGTTGCTGTGAGAGTCAAATGAGATGATATTCATAAAGTACTTACACAATGTCTGACATATAGTGGGTGAAATATAAATGTTAATTATTGTTATTAACACGTATAGGTTACCTGTAATCTTTTCCTTTGGTCTAGACCTGAGCATGACATCATGTCACAATTCCCATGTTTCTAAAGTACATTCTGACAAATATTCTACTGTCCATGATAGCAAATGAATGAATTTGGACCAAGGAACTCCATGAGAAATTATGAATGACACTGACATACAAAACTACATGGATTTTCAGATGCCAGATATGCCGCTTACTACTAACTACTATTACTTATTATAAAAGCCTTTTCACAAGTCATTTAATTTCAGTTTCCTCATCTGTAAAATGGGGCTAGTATGACTTCTACTCTCTTCTTTATAGGGTTGTGAGAATCAAATGAGATAATGAGGGGCAAGCACTTTGTTAAATACCATATAATAATCATCTACCACTGAAATAACTATTTCATATCTCCCTTCAGAAAAGACAAGAGTCTTAGATTTAAATAACATTACAGGTAATTTATTCAAAGACATTTTCTGGGATCAGGCAATTATTAGTTCAAGTCTTATCTCTTACATCTATCTCCATACTAAGTGGGGCAAGTCAATTAACTTTTAAATGCCCTTGAAAATTCTCTATGACTATAAATTGCAGAGACGCTGCCAAGGTGCTTTAGTAGAGACTATTCTCAAGGAAGCCTCCCACTAATCAGCAAATTTCAGATCCTGACCCCCCAAAAATAAGGGGAGAGAGAAAAAAAAGAAATGGTAACTACAAAGAATAGCAAGAAATGTGTATTGCTATTTATACAGTGAAAAAAAGGAGAACCAGAAAACTGTGTTTACTAACAAGCATATGAAACAATTATAATAACAAACAAAAATCTGGAAAAATATACAGAAGGAAATGAAGCCATAGAGAGTCATGAAAGCAAATACTACTATCCATCCAAGGTACAACAGAAAAAAAAACCAAAAAACATTTTTGTTAAGCAAATTTTTAAATAATAAAATTGTACAAGCATTTTCAATTATTTTTAATTTTGCTTTTTGCATTTGTTTAAATGCTTAAAATTTGAAAAGCATATTGGTAAGACATACTAACCTAAATCCCAAATGACCCAAACATGTCCTAAACATCTTGAAAATACAGATTCTTCACAGTCATTTTTCCCAGGTATTTTTAAACAATTTTAAATATTATGCTACAACAAATAAATAATATTATTATTTTCACTGTGTATTTTTTAAAGGGTAAAAATCTTAATTCATTTTGTATCCTTCATGGTGCTTAGCATTATTCCTGGTACCCAGTAGGTATTTAATAAATATTTATGGAATCTTGTGAACAGGTATGATATAATCTGCACTCAGGGCAACTAAGGGGTACAGCAGATGGGCAGCTAGGTGGCATAGTGGATAGAGCACTAGCCCTGAAGTCAGGAGGACCTGAGTTCAAATCTGGTCTCAGACACTTAACATTCCCTAGCTGTGTGACCCTGGGCAAGTCACTTAACCCCAACTGCCTCAACAAAAAACAAAAAAAAAGGCAAAAACAAAAAAGGGGGTACAGCAGTTAAAGCACTAGCTCTAGAGACAAGAAGACCTAAGTTCAGACCTGACCCCAGATACTTACTACCTGTGTGATCCTGAGCAAGTCCCTTAATCCTGTTTGCCTCAGTTTTCTCATCTGTAAAATGAACTGGAGAAAGAAATGGCAAACCATTCCAGTATCTCTGCTAAGAAAATCCCAAATGGAATTATGGAGAGTCAGACACAACTAAAATGACTCAACAAGAATCTGTACACATACTCTCTATTTAATTCTCCTTTATCCCTATGTGAGTAACCCAGTTTGCAAATCTATTGCAAATATTTGCCATTTCAGTTTTCCTCTTCCTTATTATTCCAGGATTACTTACATGGTCTCCCCTGAACTCTCTGTAATTCTCCCATCACACATAATACCCTCTATGTTGTTTTATTATTGAGTGCACATTAGTGAAACAAATTAAAAATCCTTTTATGCCATACTGTTTTAAATAGTTTTTTTTCCAAATACGTGCAAAGATAGTTTTCAACATTCACCTTTGCAAAATCTTTTGTTCCAAATTTTCTCCTTTTTCCTCTCCCTCCAAGGAGCAATCTAATATAAGTTAAATATGTGCAATTCTTTTAAACATATTTCCTTATTTGCCTGTTGCACAAGAAAAATCTGATCAAAAGGAGAAAAACATGAAAAAAAAAGTAAACAACAATAAAAAGAGAAAATACTATGCTGATAAATTCAAAATCTTTGGCCTAATATTTCAATTCTTAGTTTTTTAGCGCAGTAATAGATGCATAATAAATATTGATTGATCCCTTCCAAAATTTTCTAGCCTTATGCTCTGCACCCAGACAAACTGGACGTCTTGCTGTTCCCTAAACACAGCCTGATCATTTCCATCTGAATTTATTTCCCTAAAAACTGAAATGCCCTTTTCCACTCAAACTCCACCATCTTTACTGTTGAAATATTACCCAAACCTTTAAAGCTCGAATGTTACTTCTCCCAGTCTTCACAATCCCCAAGGCTAGACTTTATCTCTCCCTCCCATGACCTGAACCATCCTTCAGATCTCTCATGTATTCACCATGTTCTATTCTATATAATACTGACTTATGCTACCTGTTTTATCTTCCTCATTTAATCATGAGTTGTTTAAAGACACAAGTTTATATCTTATTCATCTTTATTGTTCCCTCAGCTCCCTGGCACCCTGCTCTGGATATATACTTACCTCTTTATACCTGCAACAAATGCCTATAATATATGTCTTCTCTCTTGTTATTAGATCAGGGTTATTACCTGGGGAACATGAACTTTAAAAAAATATATATGTATATTTATACACATACATATATGCATATATACATACATATATACACACATATATACTCTACAATTCAACAAAATTGATTTTTTTTGGTAAGCTGTGTATTTTATGCATTTAAAAACTGTTCTCAGAAGGGGTCCACATACTTTACCAGATTGCCAAAGGGACCTATTATATAAAAATATTAAGAATATCTGTTCTTTAGCAGTCCTTTTTGTAGTGGCAAGGAATTGGAAACTGAGTGACTGAATGCCTGTCAGCTGGAGAATGACTTTATAAGTTCTGCTACATGAATGTTATAGATATTCCATAATATATTGTTTTATAAGAAATGATCAGCAGGATGATACCTGAAAGACCTGGAGAGACTAACATTAACTGATGCTAAGTGAAATGTATACAGCAACAACAAGAATATATGATGATCAATTCTGATGGATGTGGCTCTCCAACAATGAGATGATTCAGGTCATTTCCAATGGTCTTGTGATGGAAAGAGCCATCTACACCCAGAGAAAAGACTGTGGGAACTGAATGTGGACCACAATATAGTATTTTCACTTGTTTTTGTTTGCTTGCTTTTTGTTTTCTTTCTATTTTTTCCTTTTTGATCTGATTTTTCTTGTACAGCATGATAATTGTGAAAATATGTATAGAAGAATTGCATATGTTTTAATATATATTAGAGTACTTGCCATCTAAAGGAGGGAGGAAAAATTTGGAACACAAGGTTTTGCAAAGGTGAATGTTGAAAACTACCTATTTATATATTTTGAAAATAAAAAGCTTTAATAAAAAAAGAATATCTGTTCTTGATGCTGAGTGACGTGAGCAGAACCAAGAGAACACTGTATACAGTAACAGCAAGATTACATGATGATCAATTATGATAGACAGGATAGAAAATGATAGACTTAGGATAGAAAATGCTATCTTCATCCTGAGAGAACTATGAAGACTGAAGGCAGATTGAAGCTACTATTTTCATTTTTTGGGTTTTTTTTCCTTGTGTTTTTTTTCCCTTTTATTCTGCCTTTTCTTACAGCATGAATATGAAAATATGGTTAAAGGATTGTATAGGTAAAACCTATATTGGATTGCTTGCTGTCTTGAGGAAGGGGAAGAAAAAAATTGAGAACTCAAAATCTTACAAAAACAAATACTGAAAACTATTTTTACATATGACTGGAAAAATAAAATACTATCGAAACTTTTTTTTAATGCATGTTCTACTATGCTCAAAGAGATATAAAACTGCAAACCTTTTGATCTTGCAGTTCTACTCTGAGGTCTGTATCTCAAAGAAATCAGAGAAAAAGAGAATGGACTTATATAAAAAAATTATCTATAGTAACTTTTTTGGTAGGAAATTGAGGGGATTCCCATCAGTTAGAGAATAAATAGTTGTGATATATGATTGTGATGAAATAGTATTGTATTATAAAAAATGATGAGGGAGATGGCTTCAGAAAAACTTGAGAAGACATATCTTCTCAAGTGATACAAAGTGAAGAAAGCAGAACTAAGAGAACATTATACACAGTAGCAGTAATATTATATCATGATCTATTGTGAAGAATTCAGCTATTCTGAACAATACAACCCATGACAACTCCAAAGAATTCATAATGAAAAATCCTCTTCACCTCTAGAGAGAGATCCAATGGATTCTGAGTACAGATTAAAGTATATGCCTTTTTAATTTTTCTTGCCTGTTTTTCTCAGCAACATAGCTAACACTGAAATTTTTCTCTCTCTGTGTATATGTGTGTTTATATGTGTGTGTATATATATGTAAATATATATGTGTGTATTTGTGTGTGTGTACAACATGGTTAATATGTAAATGTTTTTCATGACTTCACATGTATAACAGGTAACATATTACTTGCCTTCTTAATGGGTAGGGTAGGGAAGAGAGGAGAATTTCAAAAAATAAAAATAAAACAAAAGAATATCTGTTCTAGATGATAAACTTCTTATATTTTTGCATTACCTACCCACAACAATGGCTTAAAAATAGTAAATAATTAATAAATCATAGAATGTCACAATTGGAAAGGGACCCTCTCATTTTGCAGTGATTTATGATATTAGAAACTAGTACCTAAATCTTGCTGCCAAAGCCAGTGCTTTTTCCACTACTCTATGCCAAAGCAGAAAAGGAAGGGAAGAAAGTAGGAGAGCATTCTAAGCTCCTTTCACATTTGAAAAAGATGCAGTATCAATGAAGCCCAGATAAAAGAAAACTGGCCTTGTGTCTGAAGCAGTAACAAAGCCATCTCTACTGCAAATCATGGAAAGCCTGCAAATATACAAAGAAATAAGATAAAACCCAGTATCTATGAAATACACATGAATGGCCTAGAGTGGTGTATTATTCAGCTTACACAGGGGTGGGGTTGGGGAATTTGTAAGTGAATCCGGAAAGCCAGGAAGTATTTATTTAGCAGCTATGAAAAGCACACTTTAAAAAAAAGAGAGAAGATTCATTGATTGGAAAGGCAAACAGTGACTAGATTTAGCTAATTTCTAGGGTCTGAAGAGCCAAATACAACTTCAATCACAGGGATACTAACATTGTCAATTCAATTAAATTTAATTCAAAATATTTATTAATCCTTGGTATGCAAAACACTTAGCTAAATATAATTAGGCAGTTAGGTGCTTTAGTGGAAAGAATTACAGGGCTGAAGTCAGGAAGATTTCTTTTACTGAGTAACCCTGGGCAAGTCACTTGCTTCAGTTTCTTTATCTGTAAAATGCACTGGAGAAGGAAATGTTGTTATTTTTAAATTAAAACTCCAACAAACCTTCATAAAACTTATTTAGTTGCCAGTTATGTCATATACATAAATAATTATAATAGTGATGGGAAATAAAACCCCCACAAAAAGACCCCAGAACCTTGGTAGGATATGGGCCATGGTGGGGATAGGGGGGGAGACAGAACAGGAGAACAGCCCAAAATTTTACTGTCCAAGCCAGTTTCTAAGGCAAGCAGAAAGGAGTACTGACAAGATTATTGGGGGGGGGGGGGTAGTCATTAAGTTCTTAAATAAATCTTTTGTTGCCTTAAGTAGATCTTTATTGTAGCAGACCTCGGTTGAATTCCTTGTCCAATCCCTTGTATTGACATGACTACACAGTTACTGTAACCAGAAAGCCAAGTTATGATGTCAACCCCTAAGGTTATTTTTCTCCTAAAAAGAATCTACTAATCCCCCACTTCTTTGAAGATTCATTAAGAACTGCTCACCTTATGGCAGCAACTTTTCTAAGGGCTTTGCCTGCCTTATGGCGTCTTTCCCCTTGTTATAGCTAGTTCATTAGGACTTAACTTGTATTAATGCCATCTTCTTCCTTCTTAATGGTGAGTTCCATAACCCTCCTCTTTCACCTGGTAATCACTAAAACTCCCTTTTGGAAATTAAGCTCACTACTAATAGCATAATAAAATCTTTACCACTTGATTTGGAGAAAGTCTAAGCCTATAAATTCTTTTGAGACTCCTTGCAACACCAGCCCCAAACTCCCATATTTTTTGGGCTTCAAATTCCCACTCCCCAAACATTTTGGGTTTTCTCATCCTGTACCCCCATACCCCAACAATATGAAAGTATATAAGAGTATATAAGTATATATAAGTAAGTATTTAAGTACATATATATGTGTGTGTGTGTGTGTGTGTAGATATAAGAGAATAAAAAGAGAGTGCCACGTAAGAGTCATTATTCAAAGCAAGGGAAGATAAAAGTTAACATTAAAAAATGCCGAGCAATATTCAACCTGTCAAAAATGAATTGTTTAAGAGGAGGGAAAGGGGTAAGTGATGATGATTCAAAAGAAAAGAAAGAAAAAAAGGTCATTTAAACATTTTTTTAAAACTCAGGGAAAAAAACCTAGAAAAATTCTGAGGGAGACACATAAGCAGACAAAGCTTAGAACTAATGAAGTTAATTTATTTAGTATTTTTTAAATTGATAAGCTGTTTGCTACAGGGATATGAGGTTTTTTTTAATACAATCCTTTTTTTCTGTTCTTAATATATGGAAGTGTCTGTCTTAACTGAGGTTTGGCAAGTTCAGGATGACATAAAGTAGAAATTACTAAAAATAAAAAAATACCCCCCCCAAATCATTACTATTTCATATTTATATTTGTATCTTCCAGTGGCTGACACACAGTGGGAGCTTAATAAATTGCTAGCTGAGTAAATGAATTCAATTCAGGGACAAGCATTATTGACAACATAAATCCAGAGGAGATATTATGAGAAATGGTAAAGTAAAGAAGACAATGTTATCTGTTTCGCAATTATCTCAGTTTCTATTGGGGATTTGTGGGGTTTGACCCATTTGTGTAGTTAATCATCATTTCTAAAAATTTTTTTTATTAAAACAAAGTCTCTTTGTAGCTAAAATATGTCAGGTATCAGGAGATCCTTCCCAAATTTCAGCTTCAAAAACTTGAAATAAGCTGAATTTTACTGCTAAAAACTATAGGCTTCTCATTAGAAAGGCTCCCTGGGCTCTTTGCTACATGCAACATTTGCTCAGGATTGTAGAGGAATGACATTATTTCCATTTCTTAGTATCTGCAATTTAGCAGTATGTGCACCTCAGAAAATCACAGGATTTAATGCCCATCAGTTGGGGAATAGCTGAATAAATTATGATATATGAATGTATTGAAACAACCAGCAGGCTGATTTCAAACAGGCCTGGGGAGACTTACGTGAACTGATGCTAAGTGAAGTGAGCAGAACCAGGAGAACATTGTGCACAGCAACAAGAAAATTGTGCGATGATCAATTCTGATGGACAAGACTCTTTTCAACGATAAGATGATTTGGGTCAATTCCAATAGACTTGTGATGGAGAAAACTATGGACTGAATATAGATCACAACATAGTATTTTTACCTTTTTTGTTGCTATTTGCTTTTTTTTTTTCTTTTTTGATCTGAGTTTTCAAGTGCAGCCTGATAAATGCTGAAGTACGTATTGAAGAATTGCACATGTTTAACATATATTGTATTGTTTGCTATCTAAGGAAGGGGTGGGGAGAAGGGAGAAAAATTTGGAACACAAGGTTTTGCAAGGGTTAATGTTGAAAACTATTTTACATGTACTTTGAAAATAAAAAGCTATTATTTTAAAAAATTACAGGGTTTAGAAAATATTAAGAACATTCTACTACTCAGGTATTCTTACTTTAATGGGAAGCTTGCCTTAAAAGCATACTATTGGGTGTTACTTTTTCTTCAAGTGGTTCTATTTTTCCTTCAATGACAATTTTTATCACCCACCATCCTTATAAAAAAAAATCATGGAGGAAAGTGTGGTGAATAAATGGAAAATTGTAAATGCTTATATTCAATATGAAGGTTATCAACTGCAAAACAGCAGGATCCTAATTAATTAAGATTAATTGATCTTAACCTTTCTAAATTGCTGAAAATCATTTGGCTTCCTACCCATTTAAGAAGTTGATTCTAAATTCTGTTTCTTTTCTTCAAGTGTTTCAAGCTATTACAGCACAACAGTATGCATACAAATCACTCACAAGGTAAAAACTTGCTTGTTTAATTCTAAGAAATAAGGGAAACCAATGGCCTCAACAGAATAGAGGAAATGAGATATGAAGATATGATTATATATTTACTTTTAAAAATTCAATTTTATTTTCAAATGTAAATTCTCTCCTTCCCTCTTCTCTCCTTTTCCCCACCTATTGAGAAGGCAAGAAAAACATGTATAGTTATATAAAATAAATTTCTGTATTAGCCATGTCTAAAAAAAGAAAAGAAAGAAAATATTGTAATTTGCACTATAAGCTCTCTATCTGAAGGTGGGTAACATTCATAAGTTCTTTGGAGTTGTGTGGTGACTCTACATTTATAAATGGCACATGGGCAGGGCAGGTCTGACATCATCTCCCCATGTAGAAATCCTAGGGAAGTACAAAGACATTGAATAACTGGTTCCAGTAAGTTAATTAATTGGTGAATGGGAAGCTTTTTAGTTGGCATTCAAAAAAAGCCTGAGTCAACTTTGCCCATTGTCTTTGGCCATTTTCTCTTGGCTGCTCTGCTTATGGTTGGTTTTCTTGACTGACAGCATTCAGTGAGGCTCTGAGAGGCATTAGGCTTTCCCTATTAAGCCCAATATATGAACCCATTAAAAAAAGGTCTCAGTCTCAGTCTTTGCATTTGTTCCTTTCCTTCTTAGCTGAAGTAATTAGAGAGTAAGCATACTATTTTTCCAGGGTCCTGAGACTAATTTTGCATCCAGTTCTGCATCAATGCCTAAAGAGCAAAGAATAATCTCTAGAAGTTATTTTTAAGGAAAACCATGTGACAGCTAAGAGAAGGATTCATCTGGCAGTCAGCTAGACTAAGTAGAACCAATATTAAGTAGAAATTGAACTAAATTCAATCCCCACAGACCAAAGTGGAATAAGAGAAATTGTGTTCTTGAGGTACTGGGGGAAAATATCTGTACTTTTGTTTTTATTAAAGCTCTTAAGTAAATATCCCTGGGTAAAAGCTAAAATTGATGTTAAGTGGTTAAATATAACTGGGCCATTAGTCACTGGTGCACTCACGATGGGAGGAACACAGCCAGTTTCATTCCAGATGAGGCCCTGTGTGTCTCAGATTATGCTCTGGCCTAATCTCTTAGAGGCAAGCCAGCTGTCCTCCAGAGTGCTCAGGACACCCTGAGAGGTTTCTAATACCATTGGTTCGAGTGTCCATTGATGTTTTCCCCTAT
Source organism: Myrmecobius fasciatus (assembly GCA_023553655.1). Taxonomy (NCBI): domain Eukaryota; kingdom Metazoa; phylum Chordata; class Mammalia; order Dasyuromorphia; family Myrmecobiidae; genus Myrmecobius; species Myrmecobius fasciatus. Next base: position 494,576 of record JAJPUD010000265.1, on the reverse strand, counting down.
TTTTAAGGTGCCAGGAAGAAGTATCCCAGTTCTATTTACCATTTAATCTCAAGTAAGCTTTTATAAAAGTTATTCGCTCTAAAGAGGTAACCAGAACAAAAACTCAGGTTATTTCCCCTTAACACCTTAGGAACACACTTTCTTCCACTATCTCCTCTCAGTTTTAGGGAAAGTATGAATTTAAACCTAATGCAATGGGGAGCTAAGTAAGAGAGAATGCCATCAAAGGTAATCTGGGCTTGTCCCAATCCATGAGGATTTTTAGCATTTATATTTTAGCATTTTATAAAAGCCTACTATGTGATAAACAATATGTTGAAATACAAAGTAAGAGTCCCTGACCTCAAGGAGATTACATGCACTTAAAAGTAAAGACCAAAAAATATAATATATATATGTATACACACACACACACACACACATACGATAACTTGGAGATGGAAAAGGTGAGTGGAAGATTTTTACCTGCGATTAAAAGAACTTGATATAAAAGGTGATATTTGAGATGAGATTTACTCTAAGGAATAAGTACAGAAATAAATGGGTCCATTCTAAGAATTGGGATCAGCCTGTTCAAAGGATTTGGAGTTGAGAGCGCACTTAGAAGTCACCTTAGTTCAATCTCCTCATTTTTTCAGATGTGGAAACTGAGGTCCAAAGAGTCACATGGGGAATAAGCAGTAAATGTGAAATTTCTTTCTTCCAAATCAAAGCTCTTTTCCATTCAACTATGCTGTTGTACAAGGATATTAAAAGAAGCTCTTCTGTATTAGTTTAGCTTCAGTAGAGTAGGCATTTTGATTGGATTTGTTTCATATTTGCACTTCTGTCCTATCCTAATCACTGGATTCTATATATGCAGATAAAGATACAGTCTGCTCAGGTGTCCACCATTGTAAGATAATTCTTAGAAATTTTAAGATTTTTAAAAAAATGTTATAACACCCCGAACAACATTAGTCCATCCTATATATTTAGGTTTGCAAACACTTTTGGCTTGTGGCAGCTTAAAGAATCTGAAATGTATAAACTAAGCCATGCTGTGGTGAAAACATACACAATAGCAGCAGTAACAGCAGCACTGACAATAACCAATTAATTGTTCAAGGTGTATTAAGTGATCTGTCTGCAGTCATAGAGCTAGTAAAATTAATAGCATGATCACGGCACTTGAATTACCTATAAACACGGAAAGTAATTTTATCATATTCTTCTATGGTAACTTTCTAATATTTTTTCCCCTTTCCATTTTCTGCTGTTATCATTTGCAATACATCAAGCTACAAGTGATTTAATTTGAAGCAAAGTATAATGTTATAAAGCTGAATGTAATTTTTAGGAATGAAAAATTTAACATTCTTAGTCAGTGTGTTAAAGATTTTCCCCACTCCACTCATGAACAAAAAGACTTTATATGATAATTTTAAAGTATATTCTATAAAGCCATTGTAAAAAACACAAGTAGAATCATATATGTGTCTTTTACATTGTAGTGCCTGTGATTTCAGCTTTATTGCAAATTCTGGTATTCAGATAATTATACGTACTTTGGTGCTACTGATACAGAATTAGGTTCCAAAATATTAGAGCTTATTGTTTTGTCTTAAAGTTGACACACAGATCTTAAAATATTATAGTTTTTATATGGTTGTTATTTCTTAAATAACAGCTGTGATATTTTCTCTGAAGAAAAGTTATCAGAAAATGTGCCTGTGGGACATGAGAAACTAGAAACCAATAAAATATATCAAAAAATTTCTAAAAATGAATGTTCAGCAGGACTGCTGCTAATGTAGAATGAAGTTCCAAAATATTAGAGTCTGCTGTTTAGTCATACAGTTGACACACAGATTTTATAATATTATAGACTTTATATAGTTGTTATTTCTTAAATAACAGTTATGGTGTTTTCTCTGAAGAAAAGTCATCACAAAATAGTAAAAAGTTGCCTATGAGACATGATAAACTAGAAACCAATAAAATATATTGAAAAATTCCTCTAAAATGAATGTTCAATCCTGTTGAAGTTCAGTCTATTGACCAAAGGCTAACGTATTTTGTCATTTTCTAACTAAATAAAAGACAAACATAATTCTTTTTTAAAAGCAGCTTCATAAGTACTAGATTAAGTAATCTCTCAAAGTCCCCTTCAGCTTTATATACCACTGCTGGGAGGAATTCTGGAAGTTGCCAATTATTTCACAAATACTACTTGTTCAGTGACTGTCTTCTCTTAGCCATAAAGAAAATGGGATAGGAATGGGGAAGATGAAAGAGAGAAATATAAAACTATAACTAATGCATCATAAAGTACTTTTAAGGTTTAAAAAACACTTTATAATTCATTATTCCTCTTATTGACCTTGTTAGGGTAAGTACTACAAGTTAATCATCTCTATTTGACAGATGAAGAGCTGAGGTTCTTAAAGTTAATGATTTGTTCATCACTAATCACAAAGCTCATTAAGTATCAGAACCCACTTTGGTTGAAGACACCTTTCTGTTGGGTGAAAACCCATTGGTCTTTCTGTTTAACCATGCTGCCTGAGAAGGAGGCTTCCTCAGGACAGTAATCCACCAGAGATTCCCAGTCTGAATGTAGTCATATCAGCCCTGCTCACCACCAGTAATCTGTCACCAAAAGACCCAAGATTCCACCAGTAATTTTTTCTGAAAATGTGTCTTCTTCCAGTGGTTACAATACAACCCAAATATAACATCACAAACATAAAAATCACACTGCTCTTTAATTCATGCAAAAATATATCATCATTTTAGCCTACTTTATTTGAGAATGAGTCTAAAAGCTCAAGTTTTTACAGGGTCATATAGATTTGAGGATAGAAGGAAACTTTTGAGGTAGGATCAGACAGAAGACGTATTAGAGGCAGGATTATATGCATCTATGTTCCTCTGATTCCAAATCCAGTTCTGTCTCTACTGTATCCTGCCCTACGGAGCAGTGATGGTATAGGTCATACATGTCATGACATCTTTTAGTATTTTTCTAATCCAGTTACAGAGGCAGTATAAATAAATACCTACACCAGTATTTTTTTTTTTGCTCTCTTATGTTTTTATTTCTTTTTTTTTTAAATTAAAACTTTTTATTTGCAAAACATATGTATGGGTAATTCTTCAACATTAACCCTTACAAAGCTTTTTGTTACAAATTTTCCCCCCTAGTAGCCACCCCTCCCGTAGATGGCAGGAAATCCATTACATATTAATTGTGTTAAAATACTTGACAAACCAAATATATGTATACATATTTCCACACTTATCACTGCTGTGCAAGAAAAATCGTATCTACAAGAAAGAAAAATCAGATAAAGGAAACAATGCAAGCAAACATCAATAGAGAGCATGAAAATGTTATGTTGTAGTCCACATTTCATATCCCTCTCTCTGGGTGTATATGGCTTTCTTCACTGAACAATTGGAATGGGTTTGAAACATTTCATTGTTGAAGAGAGCCATGTCCATCAGAATTGATCATCATATAGTCTTGCTGTTGCCGTGTATAATGATCTCCTGGTTCTGCTCATTTCACTCAGCATCAGTTCATGCAAATCTCTCCAGGCCTCTCTGAAATCGTCCCTGCTGGTTGTTTCTTACAGAACAATAATATTCCATAACATTCATATACCATAATTTGTTCAGCCACTCTCCAATTCATGGGCATCCATTCAGCTTCCAGTTTCTAGCCACTACAAAATGGGCTGCCACAAACATTCTTGCACACGTGGGTCCCTTTCCCTCCCCTAAGATCTCTTTGGGATATAAGCCCAGTAGAAACACTGCTGGGTCAAAGGGTATGCACAGTTTGATAACTTTTGGGGCATAGTTCCAAATTGCTCTCCAGAATGGCTGGATCCATTCATAGTTCCACCAACAATGCATTAGCGTCCCAGTTTTCCCACATCCCCGCCAACATTCATCTTTATCTTTTCCTGTCATTTTAGCCAATCTGACAGGTGCCTACACCAGTATTTAAAAGTAAACCTCCAGTGATTCAGGCCAATTCCAATAGACTCGTGTTGGAGAGAGCCATCTGCATCCACAAAGAAGAATGCAGACACTGAATGTGGATCACAACATAGTATTTTTTACCTTTTTTTTTTTTTGCTTGCATTTTTTTTTTGCTTTCTCATTTTTCCCCCCTTTTGATCTGATTTTTCCTGTGCAGCACAACAAATGTGGAAATATGTTTAGAAGAATTACACGTTTAACCTATGTTGAATTACCTGCTCTCTAGGAGAAGGGAATGGGGAGAAGGGAGACAGAAAAATCTGGAACACAAGGTTTTGCAAGGGTGAATGTTGAAAAGTATTTTTGCACATATTTTGAAAATAAAAAGCTATTAATAATAATAAAAAAAACAGACTAAGGGGAAAAAAGTAAACTCTCCAATAAGGTGAGTTTTTCTTAGATGATGAATACCTATGTGACACAAAGTGTCTGGCACAAAGCACTTTAATGTGTTTGGACTGACCCAGAAGGTGCTTAATAAATGCTTGTAGATTATTTAATATATAAATGTGAGCTATGATCACTAAAAGTTAACAAATTTATTGTAGTAAATATAAGATTAAGTACCAGATCACCTCAATCCTACATTCTAATAGCAAGAGAATTTTTCCATCAGCCCAACATGACAAGATTTCATACTGCCAAAGTCATATAGAAGACCACTGCCCTCAAAAACTTTTGTAGAGAATCAAGACTCATGGTTCTGGTATTACCCTTAAAAAAAATAAGGAATGGAACTCTGAAACCTAGTAGCTTTAATGACAGCAAACTGTGATAAATACTCAAGAAACCCCAGAAGGAATGTAACAGTTCCAAGAAAATGATCGAGAACAATATAGAATGTTCCCAAAGGAAATGATTAGGCACTCAGTCTTTTGTTTCAATCCAATCTTCCTGTTTTATTACCTTACCATAAATCATAGAAGAAACATCATATCATAGATTTAAAATTGAAAAGGGATATAATAAAATCCTGAACCTGAAGCTAGAAAGGAGTTGAAAGGCTATTTAGTCAAACCACCTTATTCTTCAGATGAAGAAAAAAATTGACATTGAGAAAGCTTAAGTAATGTGCTCCAAATCACAAGGGCACAAGTTTGAATGTCTGCTTGGGTGCTCCAACTGCAAACTTATGTTTTGTTTTATAAGTCCACTCCTTAATAAATACCTATAAAATTTGGACTTTCACTTACTTCAGTTGCAGAGCAGCTTATGCTTCTGAGAAAAGTTTTGCTATACACATTAATAACAAACATCTGTGACCAATATATGATTTACTCAATCACTGACCATTCATTAGAATTGATATTTTTGATCCAATGGCACAAAGAATATAACATTTCTTTCCATTAAGTTCCAAAACACACCCCACATGAATTACTTAGCAGCATTTTCCCTTTCATTTATATGAGGAGTGAAGTCATTTTTCAACCAACGCCCTTAATAAGAATTCAGACATGAATTTCCTAACAGGGAATTAGGAGAATCTTGAGAAATATACCACACATGAGCAAGAAACAGGATCATTCACAATTTTCATAGCTATCAGCACATAGATTTGGGAAATTGAAATTTCAAAAGTTGGCTTTAGTTACCAGCTTTGATTTGTATCTTCAGCACTTCTTCCTTACTATGACAGAATTCTCCAAAACAGTAGTCTACTTGAAGCAGGGTTTTTTTTGTTTGTTTTTTTGTTTTTTTTAATTCTGGACCCTTTGGGCACTTTGGTGAAACCTATAAACTTTTTTAAAAAATAATGTTTTTAAATAAAATGAAATACAAAAATGCATAAACAAATCATAATAAAATATAGGAACCATTTTTTAGGCTTGCAGCCCCCCCAATCCCAGTTAAGAGCCCCTCATCTACAGTTTATCAAAGTTCAAGAGCCCCAATATCTGTTCCATGCCAAAGTATGAAGACAATATAGAATGAACTGCTTAAATGGTGGACTCCCACAGTATCTGCTCATATATATTGCTCAAAAACTACAGATACCACCATGTCCTTCCCTACTCTGGCTTGCCTATGGACCAAGGAATTTCCTGCATCAAATCTGAGAATTATGGATCTGCAAAGTACATTGGATACCATCAATCTGTCTCATTCCTTTTACATATATAGAAACTAAGACTGCAGTTCAATTTAATTCACGCAATGTTCATTAAGAGCTTGCAATATGCAAAGCACTGAATTGTAGAATACAGAGACAAAAATAAAATAATACTTTTATCATCCTAAAGAAGCTTACATTCTTCCCCTCTCCCCATTTTATTTATTTATTTACTTAGTATTTTTTAAAGTTTTAAATAGTATCTTATTTTTCCAGATACATACAAAAATAGCCCTCAATCATCCACCCTTGCAAAACTCTGTGATCCAAATCCTTCTCTCTCTCTTCTTCCCTCCTCCTCCCCCAAGACAGCAAGCAATTGGAAGTAGATCAAACATGTGCAGCTCTTTTAATCATATCTCTATACTCATTATGCTGCACAAGAAAAATCAAATCAAAAGAAAAAAATACAAGAAAGGAAAAAAAAACAAGCAAACATCAATAAAAAGGTGAAAATACTATGCTTTGATCCACATTCAGTCTAGATTATTATAGTCATTGAGTATTGTTTTGTGAACCTAACTTATTCCACTAATCAATTACTCTTATTTCTTGGCCAGTATCAAAAGATTTTGATGACCACTGCTTTACAATATAGTTTTAGATCTGGCACAGCTAAGCCACCTTCATTTGCATTTTCCCCATTAATTCCCTTGAAATTCTTGACCTTTTGTTCTTCCGGATGAATTTTGTTATTATTTTTTATCGTTCTATAAAGTAATTTCTTGATAGTTTGATTGGAATGGCACTGAATAAGTAGATATAATTTTATTATATTAGCTTAGTCTATCCATGAGCAATTAGTATTCTTCCAATTGGTTAGATTTGACTTTATTTGTGTGAAAAGTATTTTATAATTAATTGTGTTCATATAGTTCCTGGCTTTGAAGGAGTTTACATTCTAAGCCAGCAGACAGGTGGGAAAGGGGGGAGATGAGCGAGATAAGAAAGAATAAGACAAGTGCACAAAGAAATAAGTACAAGGCAATTTTCTCTGGCTGTCCCTTACCCTGACCCTCATGATGCCTGAAATGTTGTCCTTTCTCTGCTCTGACCACTGACCTTCCTGGATTCCTTTAAGTAACAAATAAAATCCTACCTTCTATAGGAAGCCTTCTCTAATTCACTTAATTCCTGATTATTTCCTATTTATTGTATGTATGGCTTAATCCATATATGTTAGTTTGCATGTTGTTTCCCCATCAGACTGTAAGCTCCTTGAAAGCAAAGATTGTCTATTGCCTCTTTATACTGTATCTTCAGCATTTAACACAGTGCCTAGGACATAGTATGCATATGAAAAGTATTTATTAAATGAATGGGGAGAAAAAAATGAAATTGGGGTGAGTGGGAGTCAGAAAAGGTTTCACATCGGAAGTCCCAATATAGATGAGTCTTAAAAAATTAGGGATTCTGAAAAATAGACACGAGAATAACAGACCCATCTGGCACAAAATTAATCCATCATCCCTCAATCAACAAGCATTTATTTAGACATACCATTTAAGTGAAAGGATAGTTAAATGGGACACAAGACAGAATGCCAGGTCTGAAGTCAGAAAGACTCATCTTCCGAATTGAAATCCAGTCTCAGACACTTTGTGTCTGTGTGATCATGAGCAAGTTATTGGTATGCTCAGTTTCCTCATCTGTAAAATGAGCTGGAGAAAGAAATAGCAAAGCACTCCAGTGTGTCTTCCAAGAAAACCCCAAATGGGCTCAACAAAGAGTCAGGCGCTACTGAAATGAACAAATAAGAAAAAAATCTTAGGTGACAGGGACTGCTCTGGATTCTTTAGATACAATGAAAAAGCAAAAATAATCCCCACCTCTCAAGAAGCCTCCACTGTAATGGGAGGGCCAATATTAAATAACTAGATACATATAAGATAATATCCAGAGAAGATATGAGTTCAAGTCCTTTTCACTTCTAGCTCTGGAAACAGTGATGAAATCAACAGTATTATTCCTGGAAGGAGCTGTCAAATCAATTTCCTTTTGCTTTCACTTAACATCCCTGTAACATTGGAGATGTTACTATTACTCAAAGCACAAAAGTCTCGGAATATATTTTTTTCCCTTTTAAAGAAAAAGTTCCTTGAAGGCAGAGCCTGTTTTACTTTTTTTTTTTTTGTATTTGCTTCTTCAAAGTTTGGCCCAATGCCTAGCACATAGTAAGTGTTTATTAAAAAACATTTCAGCATTTTTTCCTTACTCTCCAAATAAGAAATATCTACTTAAAGCAGCAGTTTTAAACCTTTTTTCACTGATGCACTGATTTATTCATTTGGAGCTCAGTAAAGAGACCACAGCTAGATACATAGATAATAATAATATATAGAGTTTAATGTTTGCAAATCATTTATGCAAATGAGAAAGTATGAACATATAAGGCATGTTCATACTTTCTCATTTGCTTAAAGGTGACAAATGACCGAATGGTGAGATCACCAAGTAGGAAATAGAAGAGAACCAAGGACAAAACCCAATAAGACATCCTCAATTATTGGGTGTGACATGGTTGAAGGTACTGCAAGGAAACTAACAAAGAATAATAAGATTGATAGCAGAAGAACCAAGAGAGAAGAGAGTATTTAGAAAGTATTCAGTGGGAGGACCTAGGAGTCAACACTGACCAAGTTTACAGAGAGATCAATGAGGATGGAAACTGAGAATAAGTCCATTAGATCTGACAACTGAGAGATCATCAGTAATTTTGGAGAGAATGATTTCAGTTGAATGATTAAATCAGACACCAGAAGCTAACTCTGCTGCCAGAGAGGAGATGGACTTAAAATGTAAAACAAGACATAGATTTTTTGGAAATAGCCAATGTGGGAATAAACAAGACACAGATTTTTGGGAATAAATGTGAGAATCTGTTTAGCTCAACTACGTACTTATTATGAGAATTTTATTTTTATTTTTTATTTGTTCATTTGATAGAAATAGTTGAAAAAGAAAACAAATGTTTTTAAAAAGTAAAAAATTAAAGATTCAGTTTTATATAAGTTTAAATGTACAATATTTTCAGATTCTGTCATATTCTCTAGCTTTAATTATAATAGTATTTTATCCCCCCCATAGTTAAATCAAGAAAAATGTTAGCATTCATTTTACAAAAATTTTAGTTCCAAATTTTTCTCCCTGCTTCCTTCCTTCCTTCCCCTTCCCTCTTCTGAAGATGACAGGCAGTTTGATATAGTTTATACATATGCTATCATGTAAAACATATTTCCATATTAGTCACAATTGTGAAAGAAGCAGCAAATCAAAAGGAAAAAAAATAAGAAAGAATAAAGCAAGTGAAAAAGATGTTCTAATCTGCATTCTGAGTCCATCAATTCTTTATCTCATCATGGACAGCATTTTCCTTCATGAATCCTAAGTACTTCTCTTAGATTCCTGTGGTACTGAGAAGAGCTAAATCAATCATAGTTGATCAACACAGAATGTTGTGATATTATGTATAATGCTTTCTTGGTTCTTTCTGTTCATCTTATTTTGTATCAGTTTGTAAAAATCTTTCTAGGTGTTTTTGAAATCTTCCTGTTCATCATTTCTTATTAGGCTGTATGCCATATTGTGTTAGATGGTGAAATCTACTGGTAAAACATAGTAACTTAGCCGGTTGTTTGACTGCATCATCAATTTCTAAGCAAAAAGATGGAAACTTATTTCTAATGAAATAATCAAATGAAATAAATGAGATTATTATTTGTAAAGTGCTTAACATAATGACAGGCTTATATAAAGAAGTATATTTTGACCCAACTCTGTGAAATAAAAAGCAGGAACAAAAGAAACCATTTACCTACATAAGGAATAAAATCTCAGCTGCCATGCTTTCTTTCATAACCACTCTGTACACCTATTAAGGATCAAAGAGTTCAAATGAACTCTGCTCCTGCTAAACTATTACTTGCTAATTCCTTGAAGTCTTCTAACATCAGCAGTATGCATTTATCTAAAACAGAGGGGTTTCTTAATATAAATTTTTTAAAACCCATGATAATTTTATTCCAATACATTTGGTTTCCTTTGTAATCTTCTGTATTTCTTTTACACATTTAAAAACATTATTCTGAGAAGAGGTCCATATGCTACACCAGACTGACAAAGGGGTCCATGCAAGGATTGCTTGAGTCAGCTTAAAACAGAAGCCAGTTGCTAAAATTTCAATGTGGGCAATTTAAATCTTAGAAATCAGCAAATTTGGTCCTGATGAATTGTTTTGTGGATTGTCTAGACTTAGAAAGTGCTGGAGAAAATGTTAATAAAACGAAGATTAAATTTTAAAATGTGCTGTAAGCACACACCCCCTCCAAGCAGGTTGTTAAAAATTTACCAGCATCCACTGAGTCCATGACACACAAAAAAGTTAAGAATCTATTAAGCTCTAAGAAAAGAACTTCAATATTCTGGGGATGAATAAAAGAACATAAGAATGGAAGCTTGTAAAATAACTTGCAGGGCTCTTTTATCACTGAGACTACAGGTTAAGCTGAAAGGGCCCCTTTCTTACAGGCCAGCTGGTCCAATCAGTGATGTGCTAGTAAATGTTTAACAACTAGTTCTCATGGGGAAAAAATATGCCCACAACACACAATTACCTTTTTCTCTATCATTTTCAGGAGTCTAGACAATAATTAAAACAATAAATCAAACAGTCTCTGCTGATTTACAACATATAAATGCTCACACTGAAAATTTAACAACCAGCTTTATATAGTCAATTGAAGCCTCTCTCCAATGTTACACATCTAATATGGAGCAGAATCCAAATTTGAACACAGGTCCCCTGACTATACCCGTAGTTCTTTTCAATAAATGCCTCTGCTTTTCTCACAGCTGGTAGAATCCAAGTTTAATGACTTTCCGTATATGGTATAAGACCTTCATTCGTGATATGTTTTTTTTTTCCTGCTAAATCTCCAGCAAGCTAGCCTGTTTTAAAAACAGTACACATTATAATGTTGTCACTACCTTCATTGCCAATAGGAATGTTTAGTAAAAAAAAAAGAAGAATAAAATAATATACTAAGTGTATTGAACATTTCTCACAAGAAGGCACAGAATCCTCAGGCACCACTTAATAGTATTAAAAGAAATTAAAACAATGGGGAGGAAAAAAAATACTCTAATTCCATTTCTTAGTTGCAAAAAACAAAACAAAACAAAAAAAAACATTAACATCTTTCAACAAGGAGAAGTAGAGATATGTGAGAATTAATTGACCATGATAAAAGACAATTATTCTTTAGAGATGTTTCCTAATAGTTATGTTTTGGATTAAAAGACAAATGAAGTAGACAAATGAAGGCTGGGGAGAGTATCAAGAAGAGGAATATAACTTTCCTCAAAGTAAGAAAATTATTATTACAATTTAATCACTTGAAAGTAAACCTTTTGTGCCCCAAATTTGCCTAAATGAAATCAGCTATATTGTTAATGCAAATGGGAAGGGAATAAGCATTTATATAATACTTACTATACACCAAGTACTGTGCTAAGAGATTTAACAAATTCATCTCATTTGGTCCTCACAGCAACCCCATGACAAGCAAACGAGTTTTCTGACTTGCCTGATCTAGCGTCTGAAGCCAAATTTGAAATCCGTCTTCCTGACTCAAGGCCCACAGCTCTATCCACTGAACCCTGGATGACTGTCTGACAAAAATCAGAACTGACTGATGTTCAGTTTTGTTTGGTAATATACATGATTCCAAGCTGAAAAAAAATATCCATCTGTATGTAAAGAAAGTAACGGCTGAGAATTGTCATGTGTTATCATGAATCTTTATCCCAAACTCAAGTTAAAGGGCATAGGATGCCCCCCAAAAAGTTGTGTAATAAAGTGTTTCTCTCTGTCTCTGTTTGTCTCTGTCTCTCTCCCTGTCCTTCCTTCTCTCCTCCTCTATCTCTCTCTCTCTCTCTCTTCCTCTCTCTTCCTCTCTCTCTCTCTCTCTCTCTCTCTCTCTCTCTCTCTCTCTCTCTCAATGTCTGTCTCTCTCAAAACTTTTGGGTTCCAAGAGTTTCTTAATAGAACTGATAGGAATCACAATATCCCCTAGTTTTCATGAAGAATCTTCATGAGTTACTTGCTGTAGCTAAAATCATTACATGGTGACCAATATTCTGGGGATGAACCCTTTCATTAGTTAGACTAGTATTTATGTGGACAGAGAAAAGTGATCATCAAGGGGACTAGAATTTTTCCATCATGGTAGAACTTGTAGTCTCAGAAGTATCCTCTGAGAAGCCATGGTCTCTTTCATATTACATTTTTTTTTGAGGAATTTAGCAAAGATTTCAGAGGAAGAATTATGCAGATAATTATGAAGCCCAAATTTTTACTTTTTAAAAAAAATAATAGCCTTTTATTTTCTAAATATATGCAAAGATAATTTTCAACATTTACCCTTGCAAAACCTTGTGTTCCAAATTTTTCTTCCTCCCTTCCCCCTGCAAACATGTGCAGTTCTTTATATATACTTCAACATTTATCATTCTACACAAGAAAAACCAGATCAAAAGGGGGAAAAAAGAGAAAGAAATCAAAAAGCAAGTAAACAACAACAAAAAATGAAAATACTATGTTGTGATCCACACTCATTTCTCCCCATCCTCTCTCTGGGTGCAGATGGCTCATCACAAGACCACTGGAACTGGTCTGAATTACCTCATTGTTGAAAAGAGCCACATCTGTCAAAATTAATCATTGTATGGGGCAGCTAGATGTCGCAGTGGATAGACCACCAGCCCTGAAGTCAGGAAGACCTGAGTTCAAATCTGGTCTCAGACACTTAACACTTCCTAGCTGTGTGACCCTGGGCAAGTCACTTAACCCCACTTGCCTCATCAAAAAAAAAAATTAATCATTGTATAATCTTGTGGTTGCTATGTACAATGTTCTCCTGGTTCTACTCACTTCACGTAGTATCAGTTCATATAAGTCTCTCCAGGTCTTTCTAAAATCAGCCTGCTCATAATTTCTCATAGAACAATAATATTTCATAACATTCATATACTATAACTTATTCAGCCATTTTCCAACTGATGGACATTGATTCAGTTTTCAGTTCCTTGCACTACACAAAGGGCTGCCACAAACATTTTTGCACATGTGGATTCTTTTCCCTTTTTTATGATCTCTTTGAGATACAGACCCAGTAGAGACATTGCTGGATCAAAGGGTATTATGTACAGTTCCAAATTGAAGCGCAGATTTTTTTTTAAATTTTATTTTATTTGCAAAACATATGTATGGGTAATTCCTTAACATTAACCCTTATTACATAGCTTTCTGTTACAAATTTTTCCCTCCAACTTCCCACCCCTCCCCTAGCTGGCAGGATATCCACCACATGTTAATTATGTTAAAATACCTGGCAAATCAAAGTGCAGATTTTTTAAAGGTATAAACTATAATGTAGCTATAAATACTCAAACAAAATGTTTTTTAAAATAAATTAATTTGGGGCAGGTAGGTGGCACAGTGGGTAGAGCACCAGCCCTGAAGTCAGGAGGACCTGAGTTCAAATGTGGTCTCAGACACTTAACATTCCTTAGCTGTGTGACCCTGGGCAAATCACTTAACCTCAATTGCCTCATCAAAAGGCAAAAAGTAAATAAATAGCAAATAAAAGAGTAAGTATATAAATAAATATAAATAGATCACCAAATGCAGGCTGTGTTGCTACTTTAGACAATATACAAAGCAGATATGTCCTTAACTACTATTTTTTTAATTAAAGCTTTTTATTTGTATAACACATGTATGGGTAGTTCCCCAGCATTGATCTTTACAAAGCTTTCCATTACAAATTTTACCCTCTGTCCCCTCCCTTCCCCTAGATGGCAGGAAGTCCACTACATGTTAGTAATGTTGAAATGCTTGAGAAGTTATGCAAGAAAAATCCTATCTACAAGAAAAAAAAAAAGAAAATCAGAGAAAGGCAACACAATGCAAGCAAATGTCAATAGAGATCATGAAAATGTTACGTTGTGGTCCATATTTCATATCCCTTCACATGTTATGTTAAAATACTTGACAAATCGAATATATGTATGCATATTTCCAAACTTATCATTGCTGTACAAGAAAAAACATATCTACACGAAAGACATATCAGAAGGAAACACAATGTAAGCAAACATCAATCGAGAGCATGAAAATGTTATGTTGTGGTCCACATTTCACATCCCTCTCTCTGGGTATATATGGTTTTCTTTACTGAACAATTGGCATTGGTTTGAAACATTTCATTGTTGAAGAGAGCCATGTCCCTTAGAATTGATCATCATATAATATTGTTGTTGCTGTGTATAATGATCTCCTGGTTCTGCTCATTTCACTCAGCATCAGTTCATGTAAGTCTCTCCAGGCCTCTCTGAAATAGTCCTGCTGGTCGTTTCTTACAGAACAATAATATTCCATAACATTCATATACCATAATTTATTCAGCCATTCTCCAATTGATGGGCATCCATTCAGTTTCCAGTTCCTAGCCACTACAAAAAGGGCTGCCACAAACATTCTTGCACATGTGGGGCCCTTTTCTTCCTTTATGATTTCTTTGGGATATAAGCCCAGTAGAAATGCTGCTGGGTCAAATGGTATGCACAGTTTGATAACTTTTTGAGCATAGTTCCAAATTGCTCTCCAGAATGGTTGGATCTGTTCACAGTTCCACCAACAATGTATCAGTGTCCCATTTTTCCCACATCCCCTCCAACATTTGTCATTATCTTTTCCTGTCATTTTAGCCAATCTGACAGGTGTGTAGTGGTACCTCAGGGTTGTCTTGATTTGCATTTCTCTGATCAATAGTGATTTGGAGCACCTTTTCATATGACTACAAATAGTTTTAATTTCATCCTCTGAAAATTGTCTGTTCATAGACTTTGACCATTTATCAATTGGAGAATGGCTTGAATTCTTATAAATATGAGACAATTCTCTATATATTTTAGAGATGAGATCTTTATCAGAACCCTTAAATGTAAAGATGATTTCCCAATTTATTGCTTCCCTCCTAATCTTGACTGCATTGGTTTTGTTTGTACAAAAACTTTTTAACTTAATATAGTCAAAGTTATCTATCTGGTGTTCAATTAAGAGTTTCAGTTCTTCTGTCAAAGCAGTTCTTAGAGGAAATTTTATCTCTCTAGATGCTTACATGAATAAAATAGAGAAAGAGAAGATCAATGAATTGGGCATGCAAAAAAAAAGTGTAAAAAAGAACAAATTAAAAACCCTCAATTAAATACCGAATTTGAAATTTTGAAAATAAAAGGGGAGATTAATAAAACTGAAAGAAATCTATGGAACTAATAATCAAAACTAAGAGTTGGTTTTATGAAAAAAAAATAAACTTTAAAAAACCCCAAAATTACCAGTATCAAAAATGAAAAGGATGAATTTATCACCAATGAAGAAGAAATTCAAGTTAATATATGCAAGATGTCAAATAAATTCAGCTAAAGAGAAAGGTATAAGAGAAATGCAGGTCAGGCTTGGAACTTATTCTTCCAGTCCCCACTTACAATGACATGTCAGGTCTTCAAAAGGGGCTGCAACATTTCCTTCTCAGGGTTCTAGAGTAGCTTTAAGAGGCTATGAAAATATCTGGTAATATAGCTTCATAAGCCCCAGAAAGGGGAATTTTTACTATGGGAAGCTAAAAGGGGTTAAGTGTCAGGGCAGGAGTCTGGAAAATTCTTTTTCCTCAGTTCATATCTGACATCAGACATTTCCTATTTTATGTGACACTGGCCTACCTGCCTCAGTTTCCTCATCTGTAAAATGAGTTGGAGAAGAAAATGGAAAAACATTCCAGTATCTCTGCCAAGAAAACCCCAAATAGGGACATGAAGAGTTGGACACAAGTGAACAACAATAACAACAACCATAGTCATTTAGCTGGGACAATTGATACAAAATATTGTCCTTAAAAGTTCTTGGAGAAGGGGAAAAGCATTCTTATGTCTATTGTGTGCCAGGAATTTTTTACTAAGTGCTTTTACAAGTATCTCATTTAATCCTCACCAACCTCACTTAACCTTTTGCTTAATTGATTCAATGGAGAACCATCAGCTATTTAAAGTTTTAGTGTAACATTTTTGACACTTTTTAAAAGTGGGGTAGAGTGATTTAATTGACTCTTCTGACCCTCCTCCCTTTATATAAATATATTACTTAAAATATAAGTACTAGATCAAAATTAAATGAACAAAAGTATGTTCTTTCCTCGTTTAACTCACTAGGCTCTGCCTTATAAAGAGCTAAGAGTTTGGGATAAGATATTGATGTTCCTTCTATTAATTAAGTGTAATTTAATACTATAATTAGGTATTATTATTTGTAATTAATGATCATTAAAGTTATAATAAAGGAAATTTTTTAAAGGTTGGCTGATCTTATTATAAGATTATTTTATAACTAGTACTTTTGGTAACTAAATATGGAGTACAAAATACTAAATATGTTCCTTAATATGTGACAGAATACAAAACAAAGAAATCTGTGATTATCTGTAGCATCAAGGCGGCCTAGTGTTTATGGCCAATAAGTTTTTTTTTTAATTAAAAAAGCTGTATTTACTCATCTGTTATACTTTTGATTCATGACTTGAGGTTTTTTCCCTTTTAATTTTATTTGTATCTAATTCCACTTTCAAGAAATCTCTCCAACTTGCAATGACACTGAAAGGCAGTTTCTACCTTGCTCACAATCTAATGGCGGGGTATAACCTGCCAATAATGAGATACAATCCAGCTATATTACAGAATAAATTGGAGATAATCAACAGAGGAAAAGACACTAGAATTAGGGGGAATTTTAAGAAAGGTTTTCTTAATTTTCTCTGGGATTTGAAGAAAAGAAGGGGGAAGAGATGAAAAGAGATTTTTTATAATTAAAGCTTTTTTATTTACAGAACATATGAGTGCTTTTTCTACATTGACCTTTGCAAAAATGAAGGGATTTCATGAATAAGAAGCAGCTCATGAAAATGTCCAGAGCTGAGAGATGGAGTTTTTTTTTTTTTTTATTTGAAGAACAGATGACTTTATATTTGATCTTAGATGTGTTATGGGCATATGAAACAGAAGGCTACGTGCAATCTAGACACAAAGTGAAGAAGGCTTGCACCAGGTGAACGCACTATCAAAATTAAGAAATATATAAAATATTATACAAATAGCATTATTAAGAAACCTGAATATTTGACTTTGAAAAGCAAGTATTGTATTTTGAAATTTTTATATTTTTCTTAATTTTGAATATCCCTCCCTAATTCTATCATTTAGACAGCTGAAATAAAAAAAGGTAAGGGTAAAGAAGGAAGGAAAAGGTGATGCTATCAAGGGTGCGGCAGGTAATTGGAAGGATTGGGGCAGGAGAAAGGCTAGCACAGCAAGTGACTTCTCACACCCTCTGTTTTCCTTGGCCTTTGAAGCTCCACCCTCTTACAATATTCACTGCCAGGTACCAGAGAATGATGGAACCAGCCCTAAGTACTTCTGTTGCTCCATCCCTGGTCCCACAGCCACCACCCCATATCTTCCTCTCTTCACAATACCCAAATGCTGCAGGCAGATTCATTTTAAAAGGTAAGGAAAATGAAGAAAGGTTTGGGGGAGGTGACCTATTATTGGAAGACATTATCACACCCCACATCCCATAAAATAATTTCTGCCTAGCCTTCCTTTGTATTCAAAGCAGACTGATGCTGCCACAAAGTTTACAAATACATTCAAGAAAACTGCCTGTCTGGATGATTAGGGAGATAATTTTATTTTTACAAATTCTGAACTTGACAACCACCAACAATATGAATTTTTCCATATGCAAAGAACTGGGAAAATAAAATCCAGCTATATAAGAAATCACCAATTTCCACTATATTCAGTTTGTTTCCCTTTTTAAAAGGAAAAAAAAAATCCAACAATTTTAAAGTTGTCCTGCTTTTCTGATTCTCCCAACTTCTGTTGTTCTCTTTGGTACATTTTAATGTTTCCTTGATGCTTTTTTCTTTCTTATTCTCTTTTCTGTCATTACTATCACTATTCCTCTTTTCTTTCCAATTCCCATATTCTTACTTAAATGTAAAAATTCTCCCTTGTGAGCATAATCAGGTAAAACAAATTCATACATTGTCCATGTCCAAAAATATATTTCAATTGCAAATTGAATCAATATTTAAATTTATTCATGCTCTTCACCGGAAGCTGAATAGCTTGAATATAAATACATATCAAATATAAATATACATATATATAAAGTATATATAAATATAAGTATTGAAGCTGAAGCTTAAATACTATAGCCACATGATGATAAAACAAGACTCATTGGAAGAGACCCTAATATTGGGAAAGATGAAGATATAAGGAAAAGAGAATGGCAGAGGATAAGATGGATAGATAGTGTCATAGAAATAATAAATATGAACAGACTTCAAGAGATAGTGGAGGTCAGAAGGATGGGGTCTAATGAATGACTGAATAACAAAAACAATCTCACTTCTTTTCTATCATAGCATTTTTCATCATTCATCCTCTTAATTGTGACTGATCACTCTATTAATTACAGTTCTTCAGACTTTCAAAGTTATTTTTCTTTACAATATTATAGTTATTGAATGAATTGTCCTCCTGGTTCTGCTCACTTTACTCTGCATCAGTTCAAACGATCTTTCTGTGTTTCTCTGAATCTGTGCCTCTGTCTTTACTTTTGATGCACTATTATTTCATTATATTTATAAATCATAATTTCTTCAACTATTTCCCCAAGGGATGTATACTTCCTATCTTAGATTCCATTTTGGGAGGTATAACAAAATGAGCTGTTACATATATTTTTGTATATATCAGTCCTTTTAGGAAGAGAATTCCTAAACTAGAGGTAGAAGATATAATAATAAAAGATAAAACAACTTTGAATACATAGAAAAATTTTGCAAGAACAGAATCAATGCCTAAATACCATAGTCATTATTTTGCATGCCCAGTCTCCACAGGGGTGGAGAAGGGACCCTTTCATCTCCCAAACACCAGCACCAAATATTGACAAATTGTCACCATGTCACCATCAAAAAGTTAAAATTAAGAGCCTTTAGCCTCAGACTACTGGTTCTGCTTGTAGCCTGCCCTAGGAAGCAACCTTTGTGGGACCAGACCACTGCCTTTACAGAAAACCAAGTTATTCACATTAAAGTCCTAGCACTCTTGGATAGCTCAACATCAGAAACTCCACAGAAATGACATTTAAGAAGATAAATTACCAGTGGGTCTTTCCACCTGAATTAAACCTGTAACCTCCCCTTATATGTTGTCTTCCCCTGCTGGATTTGAGCTTTCTGACCGCAGAGATTGAGATTCCTTTTCTATTTAGTGTCCCTAGTGATTTTCACAGTGTTTTACTGAGCATATGTCCCAATTATTAAAAGACAGGTCCCATATATAACAAAATATTCACAGCAGGTCTCTTAACTAGGCCATGTGACTATGGATCAAGTGTCACTTAATAATGTTAATGATCTAGGCGATTCTCTTAAGACTTCTAAGTCACATTGTGTAAAAGGGTAGAGGAAGCTTCCACATCAGGAATTCTCTACCCTGAAGACATCACAGAACTTAATTAATAATTCTTTGAGAAAACAAAAGCGAACAAACCAACCAAGCCAGAAGCATGCCCACTGACCCAGAATGGGTAAGCCAATTTTGGTCTATAAATGTAATGAAATACTGTGATGCTTTAAGAAACAATGGTACTTAAGAAGGTTCCTATGAACTGATATGGAAAAAAGAAAAGAGAATTAAGAGAACACATACACTATGTCTAAAATACATAAAGGAACTCAACTAAAAGCATCCGAACCCAAATAATCCAGTTAACAATCTTGCACCAGAGGACTGGTGATGAAACATTCTCTCTTCTCAATAGAAAGGGGATAGATTACAGATGCTGAATAAGGTACATGGCCAGATAAGGATAGTGTAGCTGCTTTGCTTAATTAAATGTGCTTTAAAGTGACAGCAATATATTTGTAGTGGCTAGAAACTGGAAGCTGAATGGATGCCCATCAATTGGAGGAGAGTGGCTGAATAAATTATGGTATATGAATGTTATAGAATATTATTGTTCTATAAGAAACGACCAGCAGGATGATTTCAGAGAGGCCTGGAGAGACTTGCATGAACTGATGCTGAGTGAAATGAGCAGAACCAGGAGATCATTATACACAGCAACAACAATATTACATGATGATCAATTCTGATGGACATGGCTCTCTTCAACAATGAAATGTTTCAAACCAGTTTCAATTGTTCAGTGAAGAAAGTCATATACCTCCAGAGAGAGGGATATGAAATGTGGACCACAACATAACATTTTCATGCTCTCTACTGATGTTTGCTTGCATTGTGTTTTCCCTTCTCAGATTTTTTTTCTTGTAAATACGATTTTTCTTGCACAACAATGATAAGTGTGGAAATATGTATACATATATTCGATTTGTCAAGTATTTTAACATAATTAACATGTAATGGATTTCCTGCCATGTAGGGGAGAGGAGGGAACCAGAGGGGAAAAATTTGTAATGGAAAGCTTTGTAAGGGTCAATGTTGAAGAATTACCCATACATATGTTTTGCAAATAAAAAGCGTTAATAAAAATAAATAAAGAAAGAAAAAAATAAAGTGATAGCAATATAAAACAAGATCATTGGTAAGTCTGGTTTTTTGTTTATTTGCTTGTTTTTTGCTGAGGCAATTGGGATTAAGTGACTTGCCCAGGGTCTCAGAGCTAGGAAGTGTTAAATTTCTGAGATCAGATTTGAACTCAGGTCCTCCTGACTTCAGAGTTGGTGCTCTATCCACTGTACCACTTAGCTGCCTCTGCCCCCCCTTTTTTTAAACAAAAAAAAATGGCACCAGATGGGTGTGAAAAGTAGGACCAGAGTACAATTCATCCAAGCTGGATAATCATGTGGCATTTTCTGTACCATAAATGTATGTCTGCTAAAAAAAGCTTTGTTAGATTTGGGGCTTTTTATATCCCAAAGAGATTTTTAAGGAGGGAAAGGGACCCACATGTGCAAAAATGTTTGTGGCAGCCCTTTTTGTAGTGGCAAGAAACTGGAAATTGAAAAGATGCCCATCAATTGGAGAATGGCTGAATAAATTATGGTATATGAATGTTATGGAATACTATTGTTCTGTAAGAAATGACCAACAGGAGGATTTCAGAGAGGATTGGAGAGACTTGCATGAACTGATGCTGAGTGAAATCAGCAGAACCAGGAGAACATTATACACAGCAACAAGATTATACGATGATCAATTTTGATGGACATGGTTCTCTTCAACAATGATGTGATTCAAACCAGTTGTGCTGCGATGAAGATAGTCATATACATCCAGAGAGAGGGCTGTGGGAACTGAGAGTGAACCACAACACAGCATTTTAACGCTTTCTGTGAATATTTCCATGCATTCTGTTTTCCTTCTTAGGTTGTTTTTTTTCTTCTTCTCTTTCTAGATCTGATGTTTCTTGTGCAGTAAGATAACTGTATAGATATGTAGATTTGGGGCTTTTTTATTGTTCAGTCATGTCTGATTCTTCCTACTGCCATTTAGGGTTTTCTTGACAAAGGTACTGGGATAGTTTGCCATTTTCTTCTCCAGCTCATTTTACAAGAGAGGAAACCAAGCAAAAGTTTAAGTGACTTGCCCAGATCATACAGCTGGTAAGTATCTGAGACTAGATTTGAATTCAGGCTGATGAATCTTCTTGACTTCAGGTCCAGCAGTCTATCCATTGCACCACCTAATTGCCCACCAGAAAGGGACAATAAATATTAAGTAAGGCCTGAGATGGAGCCATAAAAGTTGGAAAGATGGGGTTTTAGTCATTTTTGACACTGGAATTGCTTTGCTGGAGTCTCTTTAAAGAATTCACAACTTTTTCTATGTTTTTATTCCTTTATTTTATTAATACGCATCTCCAAGGATTTTTCTTTTTGAGGAAGCTATGTGAAAAAGTCTTGGGTTCTTGGGTTGAATTTCCAGCCATAATTTCTTCAGACTCATTTTCCCTCTCACTCTCTTTGCTGCTTTCATTTATTCATTAAATAAACATTTATTAAATGCCTACTATATGCCAGGCACTGTGTTAAACATTGAGGATATAAAAAGAGGTATAGTCCTTTAAGTTTACAATCTAATGTTCTGTAACTCAGTGATGGTTGCAATTCTATCCTCTAGAACAGGGCAGGAAAAAAAAAGACTTTTTCTATTTATGATCCCTTTTTCCTTGAAATTTTTTTTTACATGACCCTGGATAGATAGGTATTATAAAACAGGTATACAAATCAAACATTATTTATAATAAATCATAATTTCATGGTCCCTATTTGGGGTTGCAAATGAGTTTAAGAATCTAAACTCTAGAGCAGTAGCATTTTGCCAATGGTTTCAAATATTTGAATCTGTTACCATCTCTGGCCACACTTGGTTCCTCTTAGCAAGGAGATCAAGTATATGCTGGCTGAGGCAGATATGGGCTCTTGTATTTTTCTCATTGTAGCAATGACCTTTACAATCCTATGAAGTATTGTATAAATATAAGGCATTAATAGCCAAAAATAACTTTGGAAGTTAATAATTTCATATAGCTATGTAGCATTTCACAGTTGGTTTACTAAGTAATTTTATATTCATTATGTGTTATTTCATCTGATTCTAATAACTACCCTGTGAGTTATGTAGGCCAAGTGATATTATAATCATTTTACTGATATGGAAACCAAGTCTGATCATTCAAGTGACTCACTAAGCAAGCAGCTTAGAAAAAGCTGGAGCTAAGATTTTCACTCAAATCCAAATTTTCTGACTCTAGTACCAAAGCTTTTCCCCCACCTACCTCTCCCATGTTGCTTCTACAAAACTGGACTCCAAACAAGGAATATATATGTATATATATATATATATATATATATATATATATATATATATATATATTTTTTTTTTTACTAGAGGTCTCAGTCTTGAAGATGGATGATGTTATCTTCCCAGACTTTTATTAGTCATTGCTTGGGGCCAAACAACCATACCAGTATCCAATTATCTCTTTCCTCTTCATGTTTTTAAAGGCTATAATTTATTTTCTGACTTAAATTTTTCCTATTATATTCAGAAATATTATTTTAAAGATTAATGAATATAAATGAGCATAAGATGTAATTTAAGGAGAAAACAAAAAAAGAACCATGTAGTAATATATCATAATAAAGGTGTTTTACATAATTGCTGGCTTCAGTTATACAAAGTGCTAAATAATTGTTAGGATGCCTTAATTTCTTCCTAGAGTGTACACAATCTGAATTTGTGATTGCCTTATTAATAACAATAGCATTTAAATTGTTTTATGCTTTTTTTAACTTTAAGGTTTGGGAAGTGATTTACAAATATCTTGTTAGGTCCTCAAACCAATAGTAGAATATAGGTGCTCTCATTATTCTCATTTTACAAATGGGGAAATGAGGCAGTGGTTAAATGATTTGTCCAACATCACATGGCTTCAAAGGTCTGAGATGGGGCATGAATTCCAGACTTCCTGACTTCAGGTCTGGCACTTTAGCTACTGAACTACCTAGCTGCCCACTAATTCAGCATGCAGGAATTTTGGTGGACAAAAGCAAATGTCTTCTCCTGACCCATGCTGACGTATAGCTCTGGATTCCCCTCTTTAGTTTTCCTTGGGGAAAGGTCTTTATTTAACTGTTCAATTGATTCTCACAAATGATACAAGCCAGAGGAATGAGGAAAACAAATACCATCATCCTATCCTGATGATTCAGGTGAGGGAAAAATTATTAACTTTCTTTGGTGGTATTCATCAAATTACATGAATGAAAAAGGAAATATTAAGCATTTACTATGTTACAGGCATTGTACTGGCAATATAAATCCAAAAAGTAAGTGAGCCCCTGACTTTAAGGAGTTTATTCTAAAAGAGAATAAAGGGAAGTGGTAGGCAGGGAGGGTGTTTTGATCACCAAAGCCACAGGGACTTTGCTGTGATCAGATCACAGGTGATCTGATTCACTTGTCCTTTCCAAGAACATTAAGTAAAAAGGAGATTGATGGGTGGAGAGGGGAGGGCAGAAAAAGGCATGGCATGAAGAGCTACTCCAGAAAGGACCTACTCCAAAGGATCTGTGATAAATGAAAAAAAGATAAAAACAGCTTTGTCCAAAAAATAAATATGATAGAAAGGACACCAAATTTAAAGAATAAAAATCTTGTTACTCTTCCCCTCCTTACTTCAAAAAGATCCACCAGCCTCATCTCTCATGCTGAAATGCCCAGAACACTTCAATTCAGCAATCATCATGTTTGGCAGAAGATAAAGGGAAAATAGGACAACTCTCTAGAGCTGGCATGCAAAACCACTTTTTTAAGCTTCAGATACTCAGCCAGTCAATTATTTTTTAAGTGCCAACTAGGTGCCCAATTATTTTCCAATTATATCCAACTTTTGATGACCCCATTTGGGATTTTCTTAGCAAAGATACTAGAGTGGTTGGTCATTTCCTTCTCCAGATCATTTTACAGATGAGGAAACTGAGGAAAACAGGGTTAGACTCACACATCTAGTATGTGACTGGGGTAAAATTACTATACCTGTGGGATCTTGAGAAGGTCAAACTCTTTAATAATGCTTCCATTGTAAAACAAAACACACAAAAAACCCTCTTGGCTTTAAAGCTTTATATATGTTTATTGACTGACAGCCAGAAGATCTTTACTCATCAAATACTGACAATACAAAGAAAAAAATATCTATAGTTTAAAGATAAATTTATAGATATAAAGAGAAAATCTGTAGGATTTTTTGTTGTTGCATAGTCTTTCCTTGTTTCTCTCAAATTTCCTCAAATACTAATGACTTTATATTTAATTACTTTGTTCAAAATAATTATTTTGAATAATTATACTGTATGATGAAGCACTAGGTGGGAGAGCAGTTTAGAATATGAAAAACTCACAAAGGAATCTCCTAGTCAAAAGGTATATTTTATTTAGTGAAAGGCACATAGGCTGCCCCAAATGGGTCAAGCACCTAAATGTGAGTGAGGGGACATTATTTATGAATTGAAAACTGGAAGGGAAAAGGGAAGTGAGGATGGGGTTTAGAGAGTTAGGAGGATCCTAGTCTAAAATGGAATTTGCATGTGCATTATTGTCTGTCAGCAAGTGCATGATGGGAGTACAGAAACAAGATATGCTAATGGATAGTAATATGGGTATCTCTGTTATGAAGGTATGTTCCAGTGTACCTGCTCAGGAGGAGAGAAAGTCCTTCAACTGAAGAGTCCTTGCCGATTGTTGGGAAGTTTCATAATGGGGGCTAACAATAACTCCCTTTCTTGACCTAAAAAGTGTTCATTTTTTAGTTCAGGTGCAAGATAGCCACCCTGAGTTTTGGAGGACAAACCAGACATCCTTGGATGATAGCTTAGTGGAATAAAGATATCAAGTCCAACTCCCTTTCTTTCACACATATTCTCCAAGTGATGTGACCCATCACTCCCAATAGCTAAGGGGATCACATCATTCCCAAGGCCCAGTGGCCTAGGGTTTCTTGAAAATATTGAAGACTCTACTATTATTAGGGTTTCTACTACATCATTTCCAAGGACTGCACCACATTACCATATGCTTTTATGTGTATTTGTCATTTTGTTAACACAAACTTAGAATGTAAGCTCATTGGAAATAGAGATAGTTTGCTACTTTGTACTTGTATCTCCAAGCCAAGTACAATTCCTGACACAGAACAGGCTCTTAATTATTAACATTGATATATGCATTTGTTGGGCTAAATCTATGTAAGGCACGATAACAGTTGGTTATACCCTTTCCAGACAGATTACCTAATTTCATTGCAAAAATTGGAAAAATCACCTCCAGTCAACAAATATGATAAACACTGGATTTCAAGAACATAGAAACCTGTTTCAAGAGTCTCAAGTGTCAATGACTCAATTGGTCAATCTTTTAATCCAACATAAAATCGGAGAAATGAAACCTACAGATATTTGTAAGATAAACCTGAGAAAAAATTCATTTATTTATTAAATTAAATCTCAGAGTATTAATGAGAAATTAAAATAGGGAATAACTAAAATAAA
This sequence comes from Myrmecobius fasciatus, assembly GCA_023553655.1. Lineage (NCBI taxonomy): Eukaryota > Metazoa > Chordata > Mammalia > Dasyuromorphia > Myrmecobiidae > Myrmecobius > Myrmecobius fasciatus. The sequence goes on along the minus strand of JAJPUD010000265.1, from coordinate 468,227 downwards.
ATCCAACCAGAAATGCCTTATATTATATATTCTATATATTATTTTTATCCTAATTGTTTCATATTTTGTTTTTTCTACATGTTTTATTCTGTTTTATATATACTTGTATATGAAACAATTAAAATATGGTATATATATATATGGTTCATATAGAGTATAATGTGAGACAATTAGAATATATTATATATATATGTGTGTGTATACATATCTGTACATGCATGTATGGAATGTATATATGTATATACATACATATGTGTGCATGTATATAAATGAACATATACTTAATTAGCCACATGATCCAGAGTAAGTTGCTAGACTACTGGAAGATTTAGTTTTCTCATCTGTGAAATGGGGACAAAACCAGCACTTGTCTCCCAGGATTATTGTGATTACAATAGAATATTTGCAAAGAGCAGGATAAATACTAGCTATTATTTTGTCTGTCCATTTAGATCTTTGTGGGAAAGTATTGCATCTTACAATTCTTTGTCAGTTTCCACAGTTCAACGGGAAAGGTTCGAGAAATACTTATAAATGACTTGGAAAGAATACCATCCCAGGATCACAAGTTTTAGGACTTTAAAGGAAGGAAACAGGCATTCATTACAAATATTATCTCCTTTGATTGTCACAATCAACCTGGAAAGGAGGTGCTGTTATTATCTCCATTTTACCCATGGGGAAACTGAAGCAGGCCTAGACGAAGTGACTTGGCAGCTAAGATTAAGTGTCTGAGACTGAAGCCAGGGGAAGAGGGGTGGGGGGAGAGGGAAGAGGACTCTCTACTGTACCACCTACCTGCCTTAAAGGTTCACCTCATCCAAGACTTTGTTCTAGACCCTGCCCAGCTAATATCATTTGACCAACTCTTTCCATCATGTTAAGGATCAAATGAAACAAAACCTCAAATGTCACTGATTTATAACTGGAAGAAGCATAGGAAAAATCATTATAAGTCCCCTCATTTAATAGAGGAGGACACTGAAATCCAGACAGAAGTTATTTGCTCAAGGTCACACCAAGGTCACATTTATTAAGCATTTACTGCATGTAGAGCACTGAATCAGGAGAGTCCAGGTCTTCTGAATTCAAATCCAGTGCTCTTTCCCCAAAAGTCCTGCACAAATTAGACTGCTCTTCCACAAAGATGGATGTTTTTATAAGTACAAGACCAACCAAAAAAAAGAAAAAGAACGAAAGAAAAGAAAAGAAAAAGAATTACTATACTTGCTACTGGATTACCTGACACTCTAAGTTGAAGTTTCCAATATTATTTCTTGCTTTTCCCTACAAACACAAAAGTATACTCAGCTCCTGGAATTTAGACTTCTAGTCATCCCTATGAAAATTCATGACATGTCTTCTTCCCAGCTTCACACTTCAAAAGAAAAAGAGCTTTGAGCTAATCCTTATGTTACCACAAAAAAATTAAAATATTTGGCAATAAAATTGACAGTTATACAATTATGGTGAAATATTAAGATATTTTACCTCTGACAGGTTATACCGTTAACAAAACAATCCTGGGAAACTCCAGCTTAGTTCCCTCAGGAAAAGTTTGGTGGCTTAAAACTAAATGTCACAGTGGAAAAAGCTATGCAGGTTACTTTTTTGGTCTCAGTTTCCTCATCTGCAAAGTGAATATAATAGTAGTACCTACCCCTCCTGGGGTGGTTCAGATATTTGTAAAGCACATAGGTTTAGAAGGCACTTAAAGGAGAGGACGGAAATGTGCATTAAAAGGCTGTTTTATATATTTTATAAGATTGTAATTATTTTTAATTGCTATACTTGAAAAATATAGAATTGTTAAAATAACAAGAAAATGAGATTGTAGAACTAGAAAGGTCTTTAGGGATGGAACATTTAATGATTTTATTTCACAGATGAGGAAAACAACGTCTCAGAAATGCATACTTGTTCCCAAATAGTCATACAGTTGATTAATGAATATCCCCCTAGGTTGCTTTCCTTCCTGTACATATAGTAGTAGCAATACAAAAATGCATAACTACTTAAATAATTGGTTTTTATAAAATTATTTTAGGAGAAAGAAACCCACCTAAAACAGTATGAAATGATTCCCTACCGATTGTATCCTCCAAGACTATGAGAAGTCACTTCAAAGGGTTAGTGGGGCCAAAATTTTTATCCAAAAATCCGCATATTTTCAATTCGATTCCCTTTTCTATCCAGCGGGACTGTGAAGTTTGGAACAAGTTTCTAGCAACTGCTATCTGGGGCTGGTAAGCTTATTTGGTACAGCTGCCGTACAGAACAACTGGGGCAGGTCTAAACACCTGAATGTTGCCTCATGGCGAATAGCTTTGGTCTAATAAAACCCGAGTCTATTTTAAAACAAACAGAAGAACTTTGTAAAGGCATACGTGTTGATGAGTAACCGAATCCACAGCACGCCTTCCGCCTGCTCAAGTCTAAGCACATTTACTCATAGCCGGCTCTCAGCTCTGCAGCAGTTGGTTTGTAACAAAATTACTCTTTGCCACCCCAGGGAACTGAGAATCATTAATCTACAACAGTTTCTACCTGTAGTTAGTCCTGATTTTCAGGCATTTATAAAGTGGAAAATCAAGCAGTCCTACCATTCCGGCATACTATGTTTTTAAATGTGTATATATGGTTATAAGCCATCTGTGGTTTAGGTTACATGACATCCTCAATCTTGCTTTGGATTCTCTGTAGGAGCAAAATTGGCTTCCAACTGGAGAGGAAGGCTCGATTTCTCACCATTATTGTAAACAACACAAACCCTTCTCAATCGCGCGTTCTCTCCTCTCTTCCTCCCCCCCCCCCAAAAAAAAAATCCTCTCTCTCCTAGCTTCTGCTCCTCTTCAGCAGTCCAGTTTCACGCTGGGAGGTGCGGACACCTTTTCAATTACGAAGCGCTTATCTGTGCTCTATGTAAGCCACTGCTCACTCTCCACCCCAAACATACACATAGTGTGGGTTACACCCTACCCTACCCTACCCCGGGACTTTACAGGGCGCGCGCACATGTACACACACGTATACACATAGGCACATATTTCAGCTTTTAGAGCTAGGTCTGCAGTAGGGGGAGGTCTGGGCGGCTGCCCCTTTCACCTGCTCGTCACTGGAACTAGGAGGAGCGGTGGCGAGGGGTCAAAGAAGGGGGAAGGGTCAAGTGGAAAGGTTTTTAAAAGACCAATTGTCTGAGAAAAAAGTGGAATTAAGGCGCAAATCATAAATTTCCTCTGTCCCTCTGCTCACGCGCACGATTTGGAACCAGGCCGAGTAGAAAAGGAAAGGGCACCTTAAATCTCCCTGATAGAGGTGCTAGGCTCTCTCCATCACCCTAACGCACTGACCCGTGAACCCCGGCAGAACTGAGCACTAATATCCTCCACTTACACCGTATGTGGAGAGCTGAGGATGAGGGGAGAAGGGAGGAACCATGGCCTTTCTCCGCTGTGTATGTGTGTGCGTGTGTGTGTGCGTGTGTGTGTGTGTGCGCGCGTGTGAGCGCACACCTCCGGGCCCAGGCGGAGAGTACCGAGCACAGATAGAAAACGGAGCGCCCCCCCCCCCCCCGCTTCTTTTCCTCTGCTTCTCTTTCACTCCCCCAGAAGCAATGTCGGTGGGCAACGGGTCATTGCCCGTTCTCCCCGCCCCCGCCCCTGTTCTGCATGAAGGTGGTGCGGGCCCGCAGGTGGCCAGCGCCGGCAGATGGTCAGCCGCGGGGACCAAGGCGAGAGAGCCTGAGCGCACACAGGGGCACCAACACCTTTCTCCTACCGAGCAAGGAACAAGGACGTGCCATAACCTAAGAGGGCGCGCAAAAGAAGGGAAGAGCAGCAGATCCACTCCGGCAATCCTACACTCCGCAAGCTCCTGCAGACCACCCGCCCCCACCCCCACTCCCACCTCCCCTGGCCGACTGGGAGAGTGCGCGCACATGCACACACACACACACACACACACACACACACACACACACACACACACACACAAAATCTCCTTCCAGCTGTGCCTCGCTACTGGCGGGGCAAAATGTGCGTGGCGAAGACAGAAGGGAAACGGCAAATACCGGGCAGAGCCACCGAAGTCGGGCCGCGCGTCCTTTACCTGCTGCCCGATGGTGTGACGGAGAGGCCCGCGCCACTCCGGACTCGGCCATCTTCCAGAAGGAATTAGCGATTCGCAATCACTCCCTTCCCCTCGGAGCAGCGGTGGTGGCTTCGCGTTTGCCTCCGTCTTTGCAGCCCAAGCCGTCTCGGCTGCTCCGGCTCCGCTGGGCCCTGCGGGGCCACCGCACAGGCGCATTCACCAGCAACCTCAGCACCTGATCCACATTCATACACCACGCAAATACACAAGGCAAACACATTGTAAACACACACCACGGCGGGGGGCGGGGGTGATAGAGGGAAAGTGGCGTCCCCTGGGGAAACAATACGTAAATTGATGCCACCAGATACATCAGTGAAAATGGTGACGGGACAATCTGGGGCGGGCGTGTCTGCCCGCTGTGCAAGTGGAAAGGGGGCATGAATCTGGATAGCGGGCAGTTTAAGAGAGGTGCGATGAAGCGGGCATCCTTTGGAGAGCATGGTGTGTGGAGAAAAAGTATTGCATTTAGAGTTAAAAGACCCAGTTTTGAACCCCAGTTCTGGCGTGATACTTTACTTGTCTGGATCCTAAACTAAATTCAGTGCCTTGGATTTGATTACTTTCCTTCCCTTTCCCACCCCCATTAATTTTTTTTTTCCTTCTTTTTACTGAGTTGTCTCCCGCTGGCTCCGTGAATTAGCCTTGTTGCAAGACACGCATGTAGTTTAGAGGATCTGGGCCAGAAGCACCTCCAAGAAGAAAGCAAAGGAGCTTCTGAGCGTGCCAGAAGCTGCGGGAATCCCTGATGCTTCTTACTATCTGCAGAACGCCCGGGGGAAGGGAGAGACATCGCGCCAAAATTTCTCTCTTCTCTCGGGCCATCCCAAAGGGGTTGTATCTCCCCTGTGGCAAAGTAACCAGTACAATGGGAATGGGAAGCTGCGATGAGCAGGTTTACAAGCAGTTATATAGCAGGGTGAGTAAAAAGATCATTGAGTTTGGAATCAGATAATTTCTTCTGTTTTGCCATTTATTTCCTACCTGTCATTTAACCTTTCTGGACCTTGGTTTCCTCTGGTGTAAAGTGAGGTTCTTGAACAGAAATCTCTACGGTCTCTTTCCACTGTAAATCCTACTATCCTAATGAATTTGCTTTTCTTGCTGACAGTTCATTCAAGGCAAGCTCTTTTCTCTCTGGTGTGTATCCAGTGAAAGCCTTGGGGGCAAACCCGTGTTTATCCTTGGGCTGGTAAATGAGAAGTTCTAATCCCCACCCCCAGAAGTACAAGATTTAAAAAACGCATAGAACATCCACCCAGATGCCACCATTTAGATTCTTTGCTATGAGCTTGAAAACAACATTTTGAGTTCCAAAAATATCTGTTGAGTGAATTCCTGGCACACCCAGAAAGATACGGAGAAGGATGAACTAGGGGCGTGGTAAAAAAAAAATTAAAAAGCCAGAAGGTAGGATTAAGAAAGACACAAATCCAGGTATTTTTAAAAGTGGACAGGTTAAGGCAAGAGTCATGAGTTTAATCCAAAGGCTCTGTACAATGCCTTGATGATGCCTACGTTAAAGTTAACAAGAAGTCAATAATATAATAATATAAAAGACACGATAGCTAGTTCCACCATATTCATATTCAGTATGTGACACTATGAGAACTCAAAAGTTTTCCTTAAAGGTCCCCTAAAATTAATGTACATTGTGATTCAGCCCTTTCCTAAAACAAAGACAAACTTTGAGGTGGAATCAATTACTAAAACTCAAGCCATTTAAGCAAATAATGAAAAGCTACAGGTTTATAAATGTGTGCTGTTGTGTTGAAATGAGATGAAACTGATTTCGTTTGCTAAATTAGTAAAAAGAGCATTGGAATCAAGAGAACTGGCTTCTGATCTGGATTTAACACCTAACCTTTCTGAGTCTGTTTCTTTACCCCCCCCAAAAAGGGATTTTATTGTGCCCCTGGCCACCTCCACCTCCACACGAGTTTCCTTCTGCCCATTCTCTCTCAAATAGTACTTTACTCCCTTTTCCAGGTATGTAGCCTAACACCCTGAGTCAATTCTATCCTTGCCCCTTGGGATTATCCATGACAAAACTATTAGTATTCAATCCTCAGTGGTTAGCATAGTCAACTTCCCTTTCTACATATCTTGTCCTAGTGACTCTTAACCTCCTACCTGTCATTGCCCATACACAGTCTCCTACTGCCTTATTTTCAATCTCTTCCCTTCTCAATTTACCACTCTAAAGCTGCTCACCCCTTCTGCAACTATGCTCTCTAGAATGTCTGCTTCTTAGGTAACAAATTTGCTTCCTCTTAAATATTTTTCTTGCTGACTCCTTCCACTTTCTTGTTTTCATTGAGACCCAGTTCCTTTCTGATGACTTAACTTTCCTGGGCACTCTTTCCAGGACTGGTTGCACTTTTACTTATGCACTTCCAACTCACTGGTTGTGGTTAGGGAGTTAAATTATTCCTTATTCCCCATTGTTTTGAGGTTCTCTTTCTGCCACCATCCCTCAATAACCTCTGTTCCTCTGAGTTCAATCCATATTTATCACACCCAATCAAAATCTGGTAGCTGGATCAAAATTCTTTCCTCAATTTCATTGTATCCAGTAACTGACTCACAATCTATTCTCCCCAATTCTTGCCCTCTTATTAGAGAACTTCAACATGTGTCGATACTCTCTTGGCCTTCTCTTCCGGCCCACTTCAGCTATACAGCAGAGGCCTTCCCTTCAGTCTTCTCATCCTTCCACAAGTATTTTACTTCCATCTTCCCAAATTTTGAAATTTCTTTATCTGATCATAATGTCCTTCAACTTCTGTTCCTTTAACCCCTAGTTTTGTTCTTTGTCCCCAATTCCTCCAGTTCCTCAAATATTCAGGTTTTTTTCTTTCTTCCCCAGACTATAACCTCTGCACTGGCTACTCTGGTCTCCCTTTCCCATCTTGACCTCTTGGTAAACCAGTTGAACTCTATGTTGTCCTCTTCACTAAATTCTTTCCCCCTTAGCCTATAGTCAGTCTTGCCATGCTAACCCTCAGTTTTGAATTATGATACCATCTTCTATCATTGCTCCCAATGATATGATATTGAACTAAGTTGGAGAACATCATGAAACCCTGCTTACTACTAATTTATGTAACATGATATTAACTAAACCCTCACTGCAGTTTTTAAACTTTTAAACTATCCTAATCAATTCCCTATGCCCCATTGCAAGAAAGTTCTCCAAATCTTTTCATCTATTTTCAAATTTCCTATTGTTCCCTCTCCTCAAACCTTATCGATTGAGATCTTTGCTTTGCTTATACATATTTTTCTGAAAAATTTAGGGTAATCACCCCCATTTCATCTCATATCATTCAAATGTCTTATACTATTGTCACTTCCTTCATTCCTATTGCTAATGAAGAAGTGGCTCTTATCTTTACCAAGGCAAAACCTCTACAAACACAAATGATTCCCATTCCCTCATCTTGTCCAGCAAATTGCCCTCCCCATCATTCCTACTTTCTCATCTTTCATCTCCCCCATTCTACTGGTTGATTCTCTAATATCAAGAGTCATAGCCATCTGTCCCTCATCCATTTGTGCCAGCTAGCATCCTTTATCTTTCCTATCTTTAGTGGCTAAACTTAAGAAGGCTATCAGTCAGTGCTTCTACTTCATTTCTTCTCACTCTTAACTCCTTACAATCTTGTTTCTAGCCTCTTTGAATAATCTCTTATGATGATCTTGAATGATCTTTTAATTGCCAAATCCAAGGGGCTTTTTTCTCAGTCAATCTTCTCAATCTTTCTGTGGTCTTTGATACTACTTTGACACTTCATCTTAATAGTAGTTTCCTTGTAGATTTTCATAACACTGCCATCATATTTTACAAGTGGTCATAGATGATTTTGTAATTGCAGCAACTGGAAAATATAGCCTCATTAAACACATCACTGATAGCAGTTAAACATCATCATCTACAAAGCCCATAAAAGTCTAGAATTATAAAATATATGACTTTCATTTATCAGAAAGAGAATGCTAAAATAAAGGATAAAGCCAAGAGAAACCCCCAGATGTTATTTTAGACATAGTTCTGCAGAGACAATATTTGTAGGTGAAAAACCACAGAAAAATTACAGAAAGACAGAATAAGTTGCAAAATGATATTCTTTAAATGATATACTAAGACACTCCTTAGAATTATCCAGTGATGTTTCACTGTCCCCATTCTTTTATCCCCCTTTCCTCTGTCTCTGGTGCTACCTCTGTGATCATGTGTGGTAAGACACTGGTACTACCTGTGGCAAGCTGTTTAAACTCCCTTGGACCTTAATTTCCTCACCAGTAAAATGATGTAGTTGGACTAGATGACTTCTAAATTTTCTTCCAGCTCAAAAACTATAATTTTCTAATGCTTTTTTCTTGTTAATGATGTCATCGTCTTCCTGGGTACCCAACCTCAAATTTTTGGAGACATCTTTAAAAACTACTCCTTCTTCCTTACCCCTATTTTCTAGCTTATAGGGGAAATTATAGCTATTATTATTAGTTACATTATAGCTATTATTATTAGTTACATTACTTCTCTAAGATTTTTCTACAAATTTACTAGTAGTTGTAATTTTCTTTAGTGGGAAGGAGTTCTTACGTATAATAAATCACAGCTACTTGGTATAGTGATACTGTGTTAGAAGATTCAATTATCCTAGCTATTTTAAAATTTTTTCAGTAGTATTTTATTTTTCCAATTACATGTGAAGACAGTTTTCAACATTCATTTTTGTAAAATTTTGAGTTCCAAAATTTTTTCTCTTTCTTCCTCCCTTCCCCAAGACAGCAAGCAATCTGATATAGGTATTATGTATGCACACTCCTTCTAAAGTTATTTCCATATTAGTCATGTTACAAAAAAAATTAGAAGAAAAGGGAAAAATCATGAGAAAACAAACAAACAACAACAACAAAAGTTGAAAATGTATGCTCTGCAAAGTTCATTTGGAAGAACAAAAGGTCAAGAATTTCAAGGGAATTAATGAAAAAAAAAAAAGACAGATGAAGGTGGCCTTGCTGTACCAGATCTAAAACTATATTATAAAGCAGCGGTCATCAAAACCATTTGGTACTGGCTGAGAACTAGAGCAGTCAATCAGTGGCATAGGATAGGATATCAGAACAATCTAGGCAATAACTTTAGCAATTTAGTGTTTGATAAACCCAAAGACCCCAGCTTTTGGGATAAGTACTCACTATTCAGCAAAAACTGCTGGGAAAATTGGAAACTAGTGTGGAAGAAATTAAGGCTGGACCCATACCTAACACTGCACACCAAGATAAGATCTAAATGGGTTCATGATCTAGATATAAAAAGTGATATTATAACCAAATTAGAGGAACATAGGATAGTTTACCTCTCAGACCTGTGGAGATGGAATAAATTTATGTCCAAAGAAGATCTGGAACTCTTAATTGAATGCCAGATAGATAATTTTGATTATATTAAGTTAAAAAGTTTCTGTACAAACAAAACTAATGCAGACAAGATTAGAAGGGAAGCATCAAATTGGGAAATCATCTTTACATTTAAGGGTTCTGATAAAGGTCTCATCTCTAAGATATATAGAGAATTGTCTCATATTTATAAGAATTCAAGCCATTCTCCAATTGATAAATGGTCAAAGTATATGAACAATTTTCAGATGATGAAATTAAAACTATTTATAATCATACGAAAAGGTGCTCCAAATCACTATTGATCAGAGAAATGCAAATTAAGACAACTCTGAGGTACCACACTATACACCTGTCAGATTGTCTAAAATGACAGGAAAAGATAACGATGAATGTTGGAGGGGATGTGGGAAGACTGGGACACTGATGCATTGTTGGTGGAGCTGTGAACGTATCCAACCATTCTGGAGAGCAATTTGGAGCTATGCTCAAAAAGTTATCAAACTGTGCATACCCTTTGACCCAGCAGTGTTTCTACTGGGCCTATATTCCAAAGAAATCATACAAGAAGGAAAGGGCCCCACATGTTCAAGAATGTTTGTGGCAGCCCTTTTTGTAGTGGCTAGAAACTGGAAACTGAATGGATGCCCATCAATTGGAGAGTGGCTGCATAAATTATGGTATATGAATGTTATGGAATATTATTGTTCTGTAAGAAACGACCAACAGGAGGATTTCAGAGAGGCCTGGAGAGACTTGCATGAACTAATGCTCAGTGAAGTGAGCAGAACCAGGAGATCATTATTCACGGCAACAACAATACTATATGAGGATCAGTTCTAATGGACATGACTCTCTTCAACAATGAAATGCTTCAAACCAGTTCCAATTGTTCAGTGAAGAAAGCCATATACACCCAGAGAGAGGGATGTGAAATGTGGATCACAACATAACATTTTCATGTTCTCTATTGAGGTTTGCTTGCATTGTATTTCCTTTATCGGATTATTCTTTCTTGTAGATACAATTTCTCCTGCACACACTCACAAAAAAATGATGCAATAACTATACATATATTCGATTTCTTAAGTATTGTAACATAATTATCATGTAGTGGATATCCTGCCATCTAGGGGAGGGGTGGGGAGTAGGGGGGGAAAATTTGAAACAGAAAGCTTTGTAAGGGTTAATGTTTAGGAATTACCCATACATATGTTTTGCAAATAAAAAGTATTAATAAATAAAAAAAATTTAAAAATTAAAAAAAAAAAGAAAAAGAAAATGTATGCTCTGACCAGCATTCAGTCTCCATAGTTCTTTCTCTCTGGATGCAGATGGCATTTTCTATCCCAAGATTATTAGAGTTGTCTTTATCCTAGCTACTTATAGTGAGGAACAATATTAGTCAAATGATGGCTACCTAAGTTCTATGTCTAAGTCACTTTTTTTGTGTATACATAATTATATAATTATTTTGCTGCTTAAGAAAAATCAAATCAAAAAGGAAAAAATCAGAAAAACAATCTAAGTCATTTATTAAATCCTATTTCCTTATTTGTAAAAGGAAATTAAAAGACATCATTTCCACAGCCCTTTCCAATTTTAACATTCTATTCACTGTGATTTTCTACTACTGTACATGTAACTTAGACAAATTAAAATGAACTTTTAACATGGAGGTAACAACACTTATACCTCTATTTGGAGTAAAACATTTTGTAAAGAAAGTGCTCTAATGTATAATTGCTAGTATTATATACTGCTTTAAAATTTTCATAGCACTTTATAAATATAATCTCACTTTGTCCTTAAAAGAAGCCTGGAATATAGATGTTATTATTATTTCCATTTCACAGATGTGGAAACTGAGGCAAACAGGTGTTAAAATGATTTGTCCATAGGTTATACAGTTTGAGAGTATATATTAAATGTTTGTGAAGGAATTTGAATTCAGGTCTTTTTGATTCCAGGTCTGGCACCCTATCCACTGTTATATCGACTCTGGCATTCAAATTCCTTCATAATTTAGTCTTTCTCTCTCTGCCTTTCCAGTCTTCTTATAATCTAGCTACTCCTTAGAACTCTATGAACAAGCTAATATAGCCTATGTGCAATTCCCTAATTTAACACAACACTCCATCTCCAAAGGCATTGTTGCCATTGGCTGTCCCTCATGCCTGAAATGATCTGAACCTACCTCATCCTTCACCACTATTTCTTAGTTTCTCTGCTTTCCTACAAGAAAATTCAAACCTCAACTTTTCTAGGTCTTCATGGTCTCCACAGCTTCCAATAATGGTTCCTTTTCATTTTTTCTATATATTTCATTTATTGTTATGATTCAGTTGTATCTGACTGTCCATGACCTATTTTGGGATTTGTGTGGCAAGAATACTGGAGTGGTTTGCCATTTCCTTCTCCAGCTCATTTTACAGATGAGAAAACTGAGGCAAACAAGGTAAAGTGACTTGTCTAGGATCACACAGCTAGGAAATATCTGAGACTACATTTGAACTCATGAAGATGAGTCTTCCTGATTCCAAGCCCAGTGCTCTATTCACTATGGTAATCCCGTATCATTTATGTACTTAGTTATATGTCTCCCCTTAGGACATATGCTTCTCAAGGGAAGGGACTTGTTTGTTTATTTATTTTGCCTTCTTCTGCATCCCCAACACTTACCACAATATCTGGTATATAAGTGCAAATAAATGCTTGTTGACCAATTGGCTCCCTACCTGGTGATACCCCAAATAGAAATAGGAAAGTTCAGAAGAGGATAGATTTTGAGGGAAAGTTAAATTCTGTTGTGGACATGTTGAAAAGGAAACACCCATTTTCATGAAAACAAAATACTCTTAAAATTCAATATTAAAACAAAAACCCCATACTGAATGATACCTAGCCCTGGAAAATAGCATAACATATGTCTAGGCTGCTCTTTCAATTGGATCTGAACTGACATTGACAAAACACCAAAGAGTTGTATGATTGATAGTTCATTTAAAATGAACCAATGGTTTCTGACCCTACAGGAGAGCCATCATGGTGAATACAAGACAATTTGTTTGGTAAGCCCAAAGCATAAAAGCCAAAGATTGTAGTTTGCTCAGTTTGGGGACTTATTCGGGGTCAGAAAACTTGAATTTTTATTCTAGCTGTTGTACTTGCTGATTGTGAGACCTTGAGCCAATTATTTAACCCCTTCTTTCTTTCTTCCTTCCCCTGTCTCTTGCTCCTCCCTTCCTGACGTTAGCTAATTATTAAACATTTAGGAGGACACCGATAGGTGAACATAATGATTTACAATAAAACCCACCAAAGGACAAAGAGTTGCTAGATGTCAGCTCTTAATAAGATAATTAATAGGGTCAGCTAGGTGACTCAGTGGATAGAGCACCAGCCCTGAAGTCAGGAGGATCTGAGTTCAAATTTGACCTCAGACACTTAACACTTCCTAGCTGTGTGACTCTGGGCAAGTCACTTTATCCCAAATGCCTCAGGAAAAAAAATATCACCTATTAATGTGTATCTACTTTGTATTTAAGACATTACTGCTGGGTGGCGCTATAGTGCATAGAATCAGACCTGGAGTCCTCTTCCTAAATTCAAATCTGGCCTCAAATGCTTACTAGCTGTGTGACTGGGCAAATCACTTAATTCTGTTTGCCTCAGTTTCCTCATCTGTAAAATGAGAAAGAAATAGTAAACACACTTCAGTATTTCTACCAATAAAATCCCAAATGGGATCATGGAGTCTGGCAATACAAAAATGTCATTTGTATTATATTGGCTTGGTCTAACTATGAACAATTAATATATTTCCAAATGTTTAAAATCTATCTTTATTTATGTAACAAGTATTTTGTAATTTTGTTCATATAATTCCTGGGTGTATCCTTGCAGACTGACTTTCAGTATCTTATAGTGTCTACTGTTAATTAAAGGGAATTTCTTTTTCTGTCTTTTCCTGCTCAGTTATGTTGATAACATATAGAAATGCTGATAATATATGTGGATCTATTTTATATCCTTCAACTATACTAAAATTATTAGTTGTTTCAACTAGTTTTCTAGTTTATTCTTTAGGGTTCTCTAACTATATCATCATATTGTCTGCAAAAAGTAATAGTTTTGTTTCCTGCTTGTCTATTCTTATTCATTTATTTTTTCTCATCTTATTACTATAGCTAGCATTTTCTATAATAGTGGCATCTTTGCCTCACCCTTTGATAGGAAGATGATGGACTCGGGATATAGAAAGAGACATACTTTTTTTAGACAGAGCCAACATAAGAATTTGTTTTGTTTGACTTTGTATTTGTTATTAGGGAAAGAGAAGGAGGCTGGAAGGGGATTCCTCCAGATAATTAGAGAACAGAAGGAATGCCTGTATGAATTACAGATGAGCAAGAAAACTTGAAAAGTTACATGATTAATTTATTATTTATTTTAAAAGAAAACATCTATGTAAGCAAGATTTGCAGTTTCATGTGCAATCTCCTTTTGTTCTACAATTTATGCTATGTTATGTTAATTATGCTCATTTTATTTGTTTTTAAACTTGGAATTAAAAAAATAAAAATATCATAAAGGAGGAGAAAAAATTAAAGGCAGAGATGTATCCATCCATTTTACCCCTTTATGAGATATAAAGATATTTCCCTGATGAAATTGTAAGGATAGCATGTCATTGGTGACCTTTGAAAACTCTGGCCATAAAGAGCTAGAGAACATTATGAACTGCAAGAGAGATCATTTTGATTATATTAAATTTAAAATGTTTTGCACAAACAAAACCAATACAACCAAGATTAGAAGGGAAGCAGAAAACTGGAGGAAAATATTTATAGCTAGTGTTTTTGATAAAGGCCTCATTTCCAAAATATGTAGAGAATTTACTCAAATTTATAAAACTACAAGACTTTCCACAATTGATAAATGGTCAAAGGATATGATGAAAAAATTAAAGCCATTTCTAGTCATGAAAAATGCTCTGAATCACTATTGGTTAGAGAAATGCAAATTAACACAACTCTGAGGTACTACTTCATACCTTTCAGATTGGCTAAAGTGACAGAAAAAGATAACGATGATTGTGGAGGGGATGTGGGAAAACTGGGACACTAATACATTGTTGGTGGAGTTGTGAAATGATCCAACCATTCTGGAGAGCAATTTGGAACTATGCCCAAATGACTATAATACTTTTACTCTTCGATCCAGTAATGTCTCTACTGGGTCTTTATCCTAGGACCAATCATAAAAGAGGGGAAAGGGCCCACATGTGCAAAAAATGTTTGTGTCAGCCTTTTTTTGTAGTGGCAAGGAACTAGAAATTGAGGGGATGTCCATCAGTTGGGGAATGGCTCAATAAGTGATGTGAATGCATTGGAGGCTTAACATTCTATAAGAACAGATGAGCAGGCTGATTTCAGAAAAGCCTGGATTTACATGAACTTATGCTGAGTGAAGTGAAGTGAGCAGAACCAAGAGAACATTGTAGACAGTAACAAGATTATGTGATAATCAACTGTGATGGACTTGGTTCTTTTCAACATGGCAATTCCAATAGACTTGTATTGGAAAGAGCCATCTGCATCTAGAGAGAGAACTATGGAAACTATCAAAGCATAATCTTCATCTCTTTTGTTGTTTGTTTGCTTGGGTTTTTTTCTTTCTCATGATTTTTTTCCTTTTTGGCCTGATTTTTTTGCACAGTATGATGAATATGGAGATATATTTAGAACAACTGCACATATTTAGCCTATATTGCATTGCTTGTTTTCTTGGGGAAGGGGGAAGTGGAGGAGGCAGGGAGGGAAACAAATTTGGAACACAAGGTTTTGCAAAGATGAATGATGAAAACTATCTTTGCATGTATTTGGAAAAGTAAAATACTATTTAAAAAAAGAGAAAGCTCTGGCTAGCCCTGCAAAGGTTAAGCACATTTGAGGCAGGAAACAATTAATGGAACACTTTTACACTTCTACCAGAGGGCAGCAGAAAAGAAGGAATTACTCTTTTTCATTATTTACCTTCACAAACCATGCAGTCTTGTGATGGAGAAGGATCAAACACACACACATGTATGTGCATATATATATGTGTGTATACACACACACATATACCCCATGTATTTTGTGTTAAATAATTTATGCAATAACAGCAATATAAAGAAAAACGACCTTGAAAGGCTAAAGATTTCTGATCAGTAATGTAACAAGCATCCGTACTTCCAGAGTACATATACATATGATAACACATACTATCCACAACTTAATAGAGAAATGATGGAGATGTGTGCATATGTATATCCATCTCTCAGTGATCGTTGCACACACATTATATACACATGCACACATATACACACAGAGTTGCATTGCAAATCTTCAATGGCTATACAAATGTTAACATTTATTATTATATTTTTAATACAGAATATCCCACCTAACAGGAAGCAGCTTCAAAGAGTATAAGCCATGGCAGCAGAGAAGACAGCTGATGTGGGTTCAAGGAACAAAATGACCTTAAGAATTGGGAATTAATGGGACACTGATACATTGTTGGTGGAGTTGTGAACAGATCCAACCATTCTAGAGAGCAATTTGGAACTATGCCCAAAGAGCTATCAAACTGTCCATACCCTCTGACCCAGCAGTGTTTCTATTGGGCCTATATCCCAAAGAGATCTTAAAGGAGGGAAATGGACCCACATGTGCAAAAATGTTTGTGGTAGCCCTTTTTGTAGTGGCTAAAAACTGGAAACTGAAAGGATGTCCATCAATTGGAGAATGGCTGAACAAATTATGGTATATGAATGTTATGGAATATTATTGTTCTGTAAGAAACGACCAGCAGGGTGATTTCAGAGGCCTGGAGAGACTTGCATGAACTGATGCTGAGCCAAGTGAGCAGAACCAGGAGATCATTATACATGATAACAACAAGACTATATGATGATCAGTTCTGAAGGACATGGTTCTCTTCAACAATGAGATGTTTCAAACCAGTTCCAATTGTTCAGTAATGAAGATAGTCATACACATCCAGGGAGAGGCCTGTGGGATCTGAGTCTGGACCACAACATAGCATTTTCACACTCTCTATTTATGTTTGCTTGCATTTTGTTTTCCTTCTTAGAGTTTTTTTTTCTTGTAGATTCGATTTTTCTTGTACAGCAAGATAACTGTATAAATATGTATACACATATTCAATTTTTCATGTATTTTAACATAATTAACATGTATTAGACTTCCTGCCATCTAGGGGAGGGGGGTTGAGGAGAAGGAAGGAAAAATTTATAACAGAAATCTTTGCAAGGGTCATTGATGAAAAATTACCCATGAATATGTTTTGCAAATAAAAAAGCTTTAATAAAAAAGAAGAATTGGGAATTAATTGAAGAGAGGAGCACTCCTGAGAGTCCTTTCAGAGATGCTGTGCTTAGTTGAGAGGAACACAAGGATGCTACAAAAAAGAAAAAGGACACTGGACCCCTGAATGAGTTGTCTCACTCTTTTCCCCCAACATGAATGTCTCCCTATAGATGTATTTAAAGATTTTGCTTTCTCATTGGTGGTATATTTGTGGATGTCCTAGGTTTATGGGAGAAACATATCTTGTACCTACTATTCTTACTATGCTAGCTTAGTAATGCCTTTGCTTTTAGTAATTAAGATTATTGGCTGATCATAATTCTTACAAAGCTAGCTTTGTAAAGTCTTTGTTTTGAGTTAATTAAGATTACTGGTTTATCATAAAAGGTAAATTCACTAGGATAGGGATTATTTTGGGAATGTGGATCCACAAGAAAACTTTTGAATCCCCTTCTCCTTCCTCCTCCTCAATGATCACCCTTCTAAGGGATCTACAAACTTCAAATGCTAAAGGAGGAGATACAGGAGAGTTGAATACTACTATGTAAGTTCAATAATTCCCTTCAAAGCCTAAATATTTTGGTTAGTTGACTTATTTAAGTACAATACTAAAATTGTTTTGGCTTTATGTTCATCAAAATCTGAAAAATAAAATATAAGATGAGAATACCAATGCATTTAATCAAAGATAAATTTGATGGGACACCTTATAGAATTTAGAATATCAAAAATAATAAATAAAGACAAATATTCAATGTTGGCATTGGGGAAGCAGGCTATTGCAAAATTTATCATATAACTTAAACAAAGTGAAGTATGCAGAAACAAAATATTGTACCCAGTAATAGCAATATTATAACAATGTTTAACTATGATGATCAAGAAAATGACCCAAGACAATTCCAAAGGACTCATAATGAAAAATGCTATCTACGTTCAGAGAGAAACTTAGTGCAAACTGAAGCATTCTTTTTTTACTTTGTTTTTCTTGCTCTTTTTTTTGTTTGTTTGCAACATGGCAAATATGGAAATGTTTTGCATTATTTCACATGTCTAATTGACATCTTGCTCTCCTTTCCAATGGATAGGGGAATGATGGGAGGAAGGAAGAGAATTTGATGCTAAAATTTTTTATGTCAATATTACAATCGATAATTTCATCCAAGATAATGACAATAATGAGACAATACACCAAAACTTATGGGATGTCATCAAAGCAGTTCTTATGAAATATTTTATATTTCTAGATGCTTACATGAATAGTAAAGAGAAAGAGAAGATCAATGAATTGGGCTGCTAGAAAAAAAAAACAAATTAACCCTCCAAAAAAATAACAAATAAGAAATTCTAAAAATCAAAGAAGAGATTAATAAAATTGAAAGTAAAATAACTATTGAACTAATAAATAAAACGAAGAGCTGGTTTTGTGAGAAAAAAAAAGCAATTATTTGGTTAATTTGCTTAGAAAAAGGAAAGAATAAAACCAAATAATGAGTATCAAAAATGAAAAGGGTAAATTTACCATCAATGAAAAGGAAATTAAAGCAATAATTAGGAGCTATTTTGCCCAATTGTATACCAATAAATCCAGTGATTTAAGTGAAAGGGATAAATATTTACAAAAATTTAGATTTCCCAGATTAACAGATGAGGAAATAAATAGTCCCATTTTAGAAAAAGAAACTGAACGAATTATTAATGAACTCCCTTGGAAAAAATCTCCAGGATCAGATGGATTTGCAAATGAATTCTACAATTTAATGAAAAATCACAATACTATATGAAAATTTGGAAAAATTATTTGGAAAAATAGGAAAAGAAGGTGACCTACCAAATTCCTTTTATAACACAGATATGGTGCTGATACATAAACCAGGAAGGGCCAAAACAGAGGGGAAAAAAATTATAGACCAATTTCCCTAATGAGTAATCTTAAGTGAAATATTACAGAGAGATTACAGTAACATTACTTTGATAATACACTTATGATCAAGTAGAATTTATACCAGGAATGCAGGGCTGGTTCAATATCAGGAAAACTATCAACATAATTGACCATATTAGTAACCAAACTTAACAGAAATCATATGATCATATCAATAGATGCAGAA
The DNA here is from genome assembly GCA_023553655.1 of Myrmecobius fasciatus. Classification (NCBI taxonomy): domain Eukaryota; kingdom Metazoa; phylum Chordata; class Mammalia; order Dasyuromorphia; family Myrmecobiidae; genus Myrmecobius; species Myrmecobius fasciatus. The sequence continues at coordinate 449,179 of JAJPUD010000265.1, read as the reverse complement.
AAAATTATTTGGCAAAATACACCTATTTCTATTTTAAAAAAACAGAAAGCATAGGAATAAATGGAGTTTTTCTTAAAATTTAATCCTAAAATATCTAAAACCATCAGCAAGCATTATATGTAATGGCAATAAAGTAGAAACATTCCCAATAAGACCAAGGGTGAAACAAGGTTGCTTATTATCACCACTGCTATACAGTATTGTACTAAAAATGTTAGCTATAGCAATAAGAGAAGAAAATATGAAGGAATTAGAGTAGGTAACGAGGAAACAAATTATCATTTTTTGCAAATAATTATTGAATCCTAAAGAATCAACCAAATTACTAGAAACAACTTTAACAAAGTTGCAAGTTATAAAATAAACCCAAATAAATCACTGGTATTTCTATAAGTTATCAACATAGTCTCTAGCAACAAGAGATAAAGAAATCCCATTTAAAAACACTCTAAGTAATATGAAATATTTGGAAATCTAACTGCCAAGAAAAAGCCAGGAACTATAGGAACACTCATGGATAGGCTAAGCTAATATAATAAAATGACAATTTTACCTAAATTAATCTTAATTTATTTATTCTGTACCATATCAAACAAACTGACAAGAAATTACTTTATAGAGTTAGAAAAAAATAACAAAATTCATCTGGAAGAACAAAAAGTCAATAATTTCAAGGGAATTACTGGAAAAAAAATGCAAAGGAAAGTGGCCTAGCTGTACCAGAAAGCAGCAGTCATCAAAACTGTTTGGTACTGGCTAAGAAATAGAGTAACAGGTTGAGTTCACAAGACAAAATAGTCAATGATTATAGTAATCTATACTAATAAATCTGAAGATTTCAGCTTCTAGGATAAGAATTCACTACTTGACAAAAATTGCTGGAAAAACTGGAAAACAGTATGTCAGAAACTAGGCATTAACACCTACCATCCTATACCAAGATAAGTTTGAATGGATTTGTGATTTAGACATAAAGGGTGATACTATAAGCAAATTAGGAAAACAAGGGATAGTCTACCTCTCAGATCTGTGGACAAGGGAGGAATTTGTGGCCAAAGAACTAGAGAAAATTATGAAATGCATTAGATATTAGATTAGAAAGGTTTTATACAAACAAAACCAATACAGATAAGATTTAGAAGGGAAGCAGAAAGTTGGAGGGAAATTTTATAGTCAGTGTTTCTGATAAAGGCCTCATTTCTAAACTATATTGAGAATTGACTCAAATTTATAAGAATTCAAGCCATTCCTCAATTGATAGATGGCTAAAGGATATGAACAGACAATTTTCAGATGAAGTCATTTCTAGTCATATGAAAATATGACTAAATATCTAAATCACCATTGATTAGAAAAATTCAAACAACTCTGAGGTACTACTTCACACTTCTCACATTGGTTAAGATGACAGGAAAAGATAATGATAAATGTTGGAGGAGATGTAGGAAAACTGGAACACTAATATATTGTTGGTGGAGTTGTGAAATTATCCAACCATTCTGGAGAGCAATTTGGAA
>JAJPUD010000265.1:426686-442662 GCA_023553655.1 Myrmecobius fasciatus | reverse complement strand
AAAAAAAAAACAAAAAAAAACAATTTTAAGGTCTGATACAGCTAGAAAAAAAGATTTAATAGGGATCAAAGTATAGTATTTCCATCTTTGTTTGCTTTTTTTTGTTTTTTTAACCTTATGATCTGATTTTTCTTGCACAGCATGATGAATATGGAAATATGTTTAGAAGAATTGCACATGTTTAAGTTTTACTGGATTGCTTGTAGTCTAGGGAAGGAAGAAGGGGAAGAGGAAGGGAGAAAAATTTGGAACACAACATTTTGCAAAGATGAATGTTGGAAACTATCTTTGCATGTATTTGGAAAACTAAAAAGCCTATTAAAATTAATGTTAAAGAGAAAAAACAATAAAAAATTAAACTTTTCCTTTGCTCAAACTGGAATCCTGGCAATTCTCCAGTTGCCTGAACTGTCCATGTGACTATCATGAAATGGCCTTGAAAGATAGTTGGACAAGAGCTTCATTTATATTGAATCCTTGGTGGTGGCCATTGGTCTGAATAAATGGTCTGGGACATGGAGATAAAAGGACTGGACTATGATAAGTTCTCCCCTTCAGGGTCAGGAGAATGGTAGCATTTTGATGCTTTTACTGCAATCACTGTATGCAAGGTACATGAGCATCCATGAGATACCATAGTTCTCTGCTCTCTACTAACCAACCAGGTTGAAGCTACACTGAAGATGGGAAATGTTGGATACTGGGCACATCAGTAATAGGGGTCCTATCATTTTGGGCTAGGTGAGGAACAGTGATTTAAGGATGGCTGAAGTAACTATTTCTGCCCCTTATGCCAGAGCACCTAGCTAAGTCACATGCACTTCAACCTGTTCCCAACTAGCACTGGACTTCTCTCTCAGGGCAAAAGGTCTATCTTTGCTAACAAAACAGTTCATCTTCATTCCCCTGACTGCCAATGTTGCTGTCATTGTCCCTCCTTTTAGAATTCACATCCATGACCAGTGTCAACATTGATAGAAGTCTCTTTTTTCCAGGGGTTTCTTAGATCTAGCCTCTAAGACAACTTACCTAATGAGGATAAACTGGAATTTTCTTTTCTTTTCTTTTTTTTTTTTTTTTTTTGTCTGCTTTTAACAGGTACAATGAATAGAACATTGGGCAGGGAATCAAATCCAGCTTCAGACACTTACTGGACAAGTAACTTATTTCTTGTTTCTCTCATCTGTAATTTTCCCATGAGTAAAATGAAGCTAATAATAGCATCTACCTCCAAGGTAGGATCAAATGAGATAATATAGTTATTCCATAATATTTACAGGCATTATATTTGAGGTTTTAGCCATCCATAATTAAATGGGAATTTATTGTTTTGTGGAAATAGCAGTTAACATGTAAAGAAAACTTTTTTTTTGGTAAATAATGCACAAATACTACATATAGCATTATTCTGTGATTTACTACCACTAAGCATAAATGCATAAATTTATTGAAGACAGTAAAATGTTTCAATGTGCTAAAGAACTACAGGCTGTGCATTCTCTTTGAGAATACCGCTTATTTTTTGAGAATGTCTCTATCATTCAAACTCAGTTACATGATTTTCTTTTGCAGAAATTGTTATATTTTCCTTTTTTTTTCACAAAAGAAAATCTATGAAGCAGTTGCTGCAGTTACACCTAGGGCTGTCCAGACTCTACGTAGTGTGTATGATACCAGTCTTTATCACCTAGTAACTGCAATATTTTTATAGGTGCAGTGTATTGCTTTAATTGTATTAGCTCAGTAATGGCATATCAGAGGCAAAGGGTATGGAAATTTTAGTCACTTTATTTGCATAATTCCAAATATTCTTCCAAAATGGTTGAACCACCTTACAGCGTCAACAAAGCTGTACCTATGTTCCCACATCCCTTCTAACATTGACTTTTGCCAGCTTTTGTCTTTGCAGGGGTGGGGAGGACAAAACCTCAGAATTGTTTTGATGTGCATTTCTCTTATTAGTGATGTGGAGCATTCTTTCGTGTGTTATAAATACTTGGCAATTCTTTTGAGAAATGTTTGATAATATGCTTTGATTACTTACCTATTAGAGAATAGCTAGTGATTTTATATCTCTTATTTTCCCAGTTAATTTTTGATTATTTAAATGGCTCTTTACTGAATATAATTTTTACATTTTGTTCAATAAAGGATGTTTAATAGTTCTGCTTTCCTGGTGAGGTTTACATGCCCCAGTATGTAGTCAGTATTTGTAAAGATGCCTTCCTGAGGGACAAGTATGTAAAATCCTTTTTGGTTCCATTCAATCAATGCCATCTCTAATTAAAAAAAAATTCTATTAGTCTTTAACTTTTTTGTTGATTTTTTTCTAGTAGACTTGTCTAAATATAAAAGGGATACATTGGGATCTCCGACTATACATTTATTTTATTGCATTTTAAAGTTCAACTAATTTTTAAGTATGAAGATCCTATATGTATTTGATAGTGATTTATTTTATATGGTGCTTTTAAACATAATATAAGTTTCCTGCTTATCTTTTATCTTCAATTACATAGCTTTGTCTGAAACCAATTCTTTACCAGCCTTTTTTTTTTTTATTAAAAGCTTTTTATTTACAGAACATGAGTGATTTTTCTACATTGACCTTTGCAAAACTTTTTTTTTTGTTGTTCCAAGCTTTTCCCCTCCTCCCCTCATCCCCCACCCCTAGATGACAGGTAATCTAATACATGCTAAATATGTTAAATTATATGACAAATCCAATATATGTATACATATCTATACAGTTATCTTACTGCACAAGAAACATCAGATCTAGAAAGAGAAAAAAAAAACAATTTAAGAAGGAAAACAAAATGCATGGAAATATTCACAGAAAGTGTTAAAATGCTATGTTGTGGTCCGTACTCAGTTCCCACAGGCCTCTCTCTGGATGTATATGACTATCTTCATCGCTGAACAATAGGAACTGGTTTGAATTACCTCATTGTTGAAGAGAGCCATGACCATGAGAATGTTGCCATGTATAATGATGTCCTGGTTCTGCTCATTTCACTCAGCATCAGTTCATGCAAGTCTCTCCAGTCCTCTCTGAAATCCTCCTGTTGGTCATTTCTTACAGAACAATAATATTCCATAACATCCATATACCATAATTTATTCAGCCATTCTCCAATTGATGGGCATCCTTTCAATTTCCAGTTTCTTGCCACTACAAAAAGGGCTGCCACAAATATGTTTGCACATGTGGGGCCCTTTCCCTCCTTTAAGATCTCTTTGGGATACAGGCCCAGTAGAAACACTGCTGGGTCAAAGGGTATGCACAGTTAGATCACTTTTTGAGCATAGTTCCCAACTGCTTTCCAGAATGGTTGGATCTGTTCACAGTTCCACCAACAATGTATCAGTGTCCCAGTTTTCCCACATCCCCTCCAACATTCAACATTATCTTTTCCTGTCATCTTAGTCAATCTGACAGGTGTGTAGTGGTATCTCAGAGTTGTCTTAATTTGCATTTCTTATATACCATAATTTATTCAGCCATTCTCCAATTAATGGGCATCCATTCAGTTTCCAGTTTCTTGCCACTACAAAAAAGGCTGCCACAAACATTTTTTGCACATGTGGGTCCCTTTCCCTCCTTTAAGATCTCTTTGGGATATAGGCCTAGTGAAAACACTGCTATTTACCAGCCTTTTTGAACTTTCATAGCAAGATTCTGCTCCATCCCTTTTATTTATACCTATATATTTCAAGTATATTTCTTGTAAATAAACTTTGTGCTTTATTTTGTTTGTGCTTTCTAATCCATTCTGCTATCTTCTGTTTTATCTCATCCATCATTTCTTATATTTCTTTCCTTTGCCTCTACTCATCTCTTTTCAAAGATAGTAAAATAGTTCATCTAGGACTATAAATTAGTTCGTTTCCACTTCATTGCCTCTCTTCTTGCTTCCTCTAACTACAGATTTTTACTTTCTTTCCCCTTAATCTCCCCTACTTCCCAAACCATTGGAATTTGTTTTGCTTATAATTTTCCCTTAACCTATTTTTGTCATCTCTCTTAAACTCCTTTCCCCTCTCACTCCTTATTTCTGTGATGAGTTTAATAGATAGGATTTAATATATTTCTATACTTTGCTCTTTGTGTGCGTGGGTTCAGACTTTGTCCAGTTAAAAGGAAGGTTTCGTGGAACACCTCTTCACACAGCTCAGTTTCTTGGTTGGAAACTTGTGTTTGGGAGACTTTATTCCCGTGCCCCTGGATGGTAAAGGCAGATTGGTTCTGAATGTGATAGCTAAAATTAAGCCTAGCCTTCTGCAGTTGTCTAACTCTTTTCCTTCTTATGATTGTCTTGTTCCCTCTTATGAATCTGTCTCAACACTGCTCTAGATTTGCATCCTGTTGCCCTTGCCACTGTCCTGTGTTGAGCACTGGTTGGGGTCCTGTCTCTTGCTAGGGCCTGGAACTTCCCTGCTGGGACTGCAGATACTGCACTGAGAATTTGTTTACCCCGTTTTCTTTTGCAGCTGGGATTTGGTTGCCCTTTACTGGGTACTTCTTAGGCCTATCTCCTTCAAAGCCTTGAGCTTCTAGTCTGGGTGCTTTTTCAGGCCCATCTCTGTTATGGGACTACTTGGCACTGTACCTTCCAACTACCCTGACATCTTCAAATAAGGTTTCTGCAGAATTCTAGCAGTATTTTTGTAGATGAGATAGAAGTAATCATAGATACCTTCTAATACACTTTCAGAGCTTTATTGGTGAAATTGTTTAGTAACATACCATCATCTGTCTTTCTGTCCTATCCTTAAAAATAATTTTTTTTGGTTAATGGTTGAATATTTTATTTCAATATCAGTCCACTGATTTATGGGTGTTACATAAAAACTGTTTTAAGGGTGCATTCCAGTTTAACAATGCTAGTTGCTGGAGGATAGTATGGAAAATGAAAATTCCAGCTAATGTGGTGGTAGTAATAAAATGGGAGTTGTGCAGCAAAACATAGCTTTGGTAATGTGTGGATAGTTAAATTTAAACTACATGCAATAAAGGCAAACTTCTTGTTAGGAAGGAGGAAAAAAGTAAATATAATGAAGCATCTGCCAGTTGGACAAAGTTCAAGAAAATATGGGATCATGGTCATACTGATCTTTTCAAAGATGAATAGATTCAATAATATAAGGAGAAAGAAAAAAAAAGTAGTTGACTAACAGATTATGGGTCCCATATAGTCTCACACACCCACTGCCAAAAGCATCATGGTTATCATGTCCAGACTGATGTTTTCACAAAAGTACTATCCCCCCTATTTAGTTCAGCAAATTGTCAATGTTCAATTTTGAATGGAAACTATCAAGTATTTATATTTGATGTGGCTATTAGCATGGAGACATCAGTGTGCTAATCAAAAGAGCACTTTTTTCCCCCTTTATTAAAGCTTTTTAATTGCAAAACATATGTATGGGTAATTCTTCAACATTGACCCTTACAAAGCTTTCTGTTACAAATTTTTCCCTTGTCCCCACCCTCCCCTAGATGGCAGGAAATCCACTACATGTTAATTACGTTAAAATACTTGACAAATCGAATATATGTATACATATTTCCACACATTGTTGTGCAAGAAAAATCTTATCTACAAGAAAAAAAAATCTGAGAAAGGAAACAATGCAACCAAACATCAATAGAGTGTGAAAATGTTATGTTGTGGTCCACATTTCATATTCCTCTCTCTGGGTGTGTATGGCTTTCTATACTGAACAATTGGAATGGGTTTGAAACATTTCATTGTTGAAGAGAACCATGTCCATCAGAAGTGATCATCATATAGTCTTGTTGTTGCACTGTATAATGATCTCCTGGTTCTGCTCACTTCACTCAGCATCAGTTCATTCAAGTCTCTCCAGGCCTCTCTGAAATCTTCCTGCTGGCGTTTCTTACAGAATAATAATATTCCATAACATTCATATACCATAATTTATTCAGCCATCCTCCAATTGATGGGCATCCATTCAGTTTCCAGTTTCTGGCCACTACAAAAAGGGCTGCCACAAACATTCTTGCACATGTGGGGCCCTTTCCTTTAAGATCTCTTTGGGATATAGGTCCAGTATGAACACTGCTGTGTCAAAGGGTATGCACAGTTTGATAACTTTTTGAGCACAGTTCCAAATAAGCATATATTCTTTAACAGCTGAAGATTAAACAAAAACATTAAACATCAAAATGTTAGTTTAAAAAAATACCTAGATTTGAAGTCAGATACTTTCATGGAGGAAATGTATACCAAAATAGAATGGTAACATTTTTATTTTTATGCAAAAATTGTGAGTGGGGATGAAAAAGGTGGAATAAGTGTCTATTTTTTATGCAAAACTAATTTAAAATATGTAAATTACCTCATGAAGAGTACAAATGAAATGTCATGGGATAGATACAATTATTGAGGTAGATATCTTTGGAAATGAGAAAAAATGGATTTCATCCTCATTTGCATATCATATTCTTTTACAATTCTTTCCACAGTTGCCAATTTAATTTACTTAGGTGTCTTGCAAAAACAAAGCGCCAAGCCTTAACAGACATCTGACTTTTCCTTTTTATTTATTTATTTTATTTATTCACAAGTTCACATATGAAATTAAGATGGACAGGCATATGTTGGAGTAGATTGGTTTTTTAAGTTAGGAAAACAACAATTAAGTTCCTAACTGTGACCTGTTGGCTCTGACTGGGTCAATTTCCTTAACTTCTCAATGACTTGGGCAAATTCTCTATAAACTGGCAAGCAGCTATCTGCTAAAGTACTAACAAGTTTCCTAAACTTACTCTACAAACTCGGTATACTTAAAATAACATTTACAGGCATACATACTATAGTAGTTTTGGATGTCTGTAACAGCAGAACCATTGAACAGTACTTCCAAAAGGAGGGAAAGACTAAACAACTAAGCTTGAGTCAATAAAAACTCAAAAAGTAGCATTCAGTTTAATTCAATCAATCTTTATTAAGCAGCTATCATGTGCCACAGGCACTGTGAAAGGTATTGGGAATACACAGATGCAAAACGACACTTCTGCTGTCAAAGGATTTACAATCAATAGACACCTAATTTGGATTTGGTGTTTTTGAGAAAAAATGGACAGAACGGCCTATTTCAAAATCTTTTAGCTAATTCTCTGTGTACCAGCTTCTCTACTAGCTCTATTAGTCCCTAAATTAAGGATAAGGCAAAGTACAGAATGAATTTATATTCCCTCTACTCAAATTTATATGTAGACTATATGCCGATATTTGAATTCAGCAATCCCCAATTCGTTAGAGCTCTCATGTTGAATTTATATTCTACATTATAGTTAGCTGGACAATCGGTTTTTCTAACTAGATTTAAGCTTCATGCCTTTATTTCTGCGCCAGCACCTCATAACCCTATTTTATACATATTAAGTGGTGTTTTCTGAATTTGAATTTACAATCCCCCCCCCTTTCTGCTAACTCTAAACAATATTCACACACTGAACTCCAAAAAGAAAGAGGACTATATAAATGCAGTAACAGTAATAATGGATAAATAGGTGTTTGAATCAGGAAGACCTGGGTTCAAGCCCTGCCTCAAGATACATACACTTCATCGGTGTGACCAACTTCAGTCATCTGATCTTAGAGCCTCTAGGCTATTCTTTATGTATATTATAGTTGCTCTGTTTGCAGGAATTTGTCTACCAGTTCTCTACATCAAGCTAAGCCTGGACTAAAGTTTCCCAATAGTTCACATATTAACAGATTATTTTCTCTTAATAGTTTACAATACTTATTCTGACGCTATGATTGGAATTCAAGTCTTCAAAAAGAGAAATCCTGCGCTCAAAGAATTGGGGATAGGGGAGACAAAATGAATTTTAACTTGATTGCCTGTTAGGTTATGCACTTCATTTTATGCATTTAAAAATATTCTTCTGAAAAAGGAATCCAGGATACAAACAAGGCTGAGAAACTTCTGCCTTAGATATTTCTCACTTATTTTTACGAGAGGGAGGCCTCTTTTGTTTAGTGTTTTAGCACAACCATTACCCTTTAAATTACCACTTTCAAAAAGACCATTATATTTTTGTAGGAAAACCTTTGCAAAATTTAACAGGGAAATGTACAGTTTGGTAGGCTTGGCATGAATTAAGTCATTCCAACAGAATAAGACACTTTGGGAGATACTTTAACTCAAGATACTTGGTAACAATTAGAAAATCCTAGATTTTAAGAGGCTGATATAATTTTGATCAACAGATGTTTTCCTTAGAAGAACTTAGTTAAAATTTATGCACAGCATAAGCTAGTTTGATATTTCAGCCAACATTACATCTTATATTTGTAAGTGGGCAGAAAAATGAAAGCATTTCTATCCTCAGGGTGCTAACATGCCATGAAGGGGATTTAAGATTTTATACAGGTAGCTATAGTAGTCTAGAAGGGCAAAATGCTGAAGGATGGGGATGGAAGGAAACTTGTTTCAATCTTCAAGGAGCTTAAAATTGAACAGAGATACAAGTATACGATGAGATAAAATGTGATTAAATAAAACAGAGCAAAATGCCCCAAGGAAACTTACTCTCAAATGGAAGTGGGTAAGGATTGTTGAGAAGAAATTAAGTTTTCAGCAGATTTCTACAGTGACCTAGCAAGTGGATGTTAAAGTGGCTTGCCCGAGTATATATAAACACAATGCACATACACCGACTATCTGGGTTTAGTGTAAAGGAGTAGCGTGGACTGAAAAATTACCTCAATTGTTGAAGGTTTTAAATTTGTACTTCACCTTACAGGTAAGAGGCAGTCCCTGAGCTTTTTTAAATGACTAGACAGGAATATTGGGGGAGTTAGGGGAATGAAGCAGCGATGTATAAAATAGATTAGGGAGAGTGGAGATGAGTAGCAGTAAAAACTTGACCGATAAAAAGTAATAAAGCCTTTCACTAGCTCCAGCGAGTTTGAGGTGGTGTCTGAATTTATTAAACCATCTATGTGCCAGATTCTGTACTAATTGCTTTCGAGTTATCTCATTTGATTCTCACCAGAATCCTAGGAGGTAGATGCTAAACTGGCTGATAGCAGGTAAGTATCTGAGACCACATTTGAACCAGGTCTTCCTAAATCTACCAGATTTTTATGTCAAAAGATACAAAAAAGGTAGTTTTCAGAAGGAAAAAAGTTGTCAACAGCCATATGAAAATGCTCTATTAGAAACAAAAATTAAAACTGAGGTACCACTACACATCACATACTCATCAAATTGGTAAAATTGACAAAAGAAAATGACAAATGTTGGAGTTGCTGTGAGAAAATAGGTACATTAATCTGGAAAGCATTTTGGTGGTAGACTCCCAAACCTATAAAACTATGCCCTTTAATACAAAGATTTTGTTCCTATGCTTACACTTTAAAAATTAAAAAAAAAAAGGAAAATGATTTACAAAAATTGAATTTTCATAGTGACAAAGAATTAGATACTGAAGAGGGGTGACTATCAGGTGGTGAATGGCTGAATAAGTTATTGTATATGTGTTATGAAAGGTTAGTAATAAACATTTATATCGTGCCTATTATGTGTGTAAGACTGTTAAACGTTGTCTTTAACAAATACTAAAATATCATCTTTCTTGATTCTCATTCACAACCACTCTGAGGAATAGATGCTACTTATTCCCACTGATTCAGAAAGTCACATATGGCTAGTAAGATCTAAATTCAGGTCTTCTTGCCTCTAAGCCCAGCACTCTCTCCACTGAGTAACCATATACTTCTGTGACAGAATACTATTATTATAAGAAATGGTTTCAAATAAACCTGGGAAAACTCACATGAACTTCTGAAGCAAAATGAGGTGAAAAGAACCAGTACTTACAAAATTAACTGTAATTTAGACAACCAACTTCCAAAAGACTGAGAAACTTTGAATATGACCAGAAGACTCATGAAACATGCTACTCACCTTTAGAGGTGAATTCGAGCACAGTGAGATGTGTATACACACACATTTTTACATAGGGAAATGTTTTGCTTGGTTATAATGTAATTTTTTTTTTCTCCTTGCTTTCTAAATAAAGGGAGGGGGAATAGTTGGGAGGGAAGGAATCCAGAGATGAAAACTGAATTTAAAAAGTGTCACTAAAGGCCACAGGTGAGGTTATGGAAGAAGTAGTTAAGTGTTAAACACTACAAAAATAGATCAGGGGGCTAAGAAGCTGTCAGATTTTACAATGTAGTCAAGTGATGACTGTTTGTAGGCCCGGAGAAAGGTATTACTGAAGAGGGAGAAGTTGAAGACAAGTGGCATAGACAAGTTGAAAGGGAAGTCAAAAACAACTAAATCAATTACTTGGCAGAGCCAGGAAGGAAATGGCCTAAGTGAAATGGTTAAGCCTTGGTAAATAAAGGGGCATTTTCTGAGAATACAAAGGAGGAGTGATGAGTTTTTAAGTGGACAATTGGGGACTCAACCCTAAATGTCTGTCAGGTATTTTTCAAAATTCATAGAAAAGTTCAGAAATCGAGACAAACACAACAAATCTGAAATAAACATACTGAATATGTACTTTGGGAATATTTAATAGCTATAATTTTACATATGATCTTTTCAAGGTCTACTTCATGTGGGCAAATGTTTATTTTGGATGGTTGGTTGAGGTCAAATTAAGATCTGTTAAAAAAAAAAAATCCCAACCAAGTCTTCATAGTAATAACAAGGGGAAAAGGGGATATTGGCTATTTATGGGAGTCAATCCTGGATTAAAAGATGTCTAAACAATGATCATCAACTGCATTTATATATAATGAAAAGAAATACAAAGGAAATCTCTGAAGAATGGCCTTTTAATGGTGGAAGGAAAGGAAGGTGAGGCAAGGCTTAATGGGCTTAGATGATTTGGGGCAAGTCACAGTTCCTCAACTGCAAAATAAAAGGGTGAGGGTGGGGGTCCAACAATCTCTCCTGTTAAAACTGTATGAGGTATATATCCACAGAGAGGCCTGTGTGATCTGTGTATATGGACCACAACATAATCATGCTCTCTATTATGTTTGCTTGCATTTTGTTTTACTTCTCAGGTTTTGTTTTTATTTTCTTGTAGATGTGATTTTTCTTGTACAGCAAGATAACTGTATACATATGCATACACATATTCGATTTGTCAAGTATTTTAACAGTTAACATGTATTAGACTTCCTGCCATCTAGGGGAGGGGTGGGGGGAAGGAGGGAAAAATTTGTAACAGAAAAGCTTTGCAAGGGTTAATGTTGAAAAATTACCCATGCATGTTTTGCAAATAAAAAGCTTTAATATAAAAAAAATAAAATAAAACTGCATGAGGTAAGACATAAATTGAGTGTTGGCTGACTTAAAGAAACAAATTAGCTGAAATAAGGGCAATTTTGTATTGATGAGGAGACCCAATCTCAACTTTTACTTCTGAAACTTTGATTTTTCAATTACAAACTGAAATAATCCTTATGCATATACAAATGGGGCGTATTTCTTCAAGTAACTTAAGTGAATAAAATAGTGAGTAGTTTTAAAAATTCAAAATTTAAGGAACTCCAACCAGTATAGATTAGACAATTAACTTACCTTCACTAACCAGGTTAAAGAAAAACAGTATTTTTTTTGTGTAACTAAAGTTTCTTTCAATCTCTATGGCAATCATATAATTTAAGAAACATATAAAACTTAAGATCCAATAAATTTTGCTCCATTATCAATACTGAAGACTAAAAACTACTATATGAGTTTAATGGCCCCTACTATCGTATTCTATAGTACTAATCAGGCTCTTTAAAGACTACATGGATTAACACAACCTGAGTAGTTCATTTCACACAAAATAAAATCCTAGAAAATAAGCATTTCATTTTCAAAATTAGATGCTATTTAAAGCTTCTTACTACATAAAAAAGAACTAATCATCTAATACACATCATCTATCTATCAAAAAAAAACACAGGTGTTTTATTCAAGTCTGTGATTACTACCCTAATGGGGTTTGCTAAGTCAGCACCTCTAGCTTATACTTGATGCTACTCAACACATCATATGATGTAATATTTTTGTGCAATACAGTGATATTAAGTTAAACTACCAATCACAATTATTTTAAAAGCAAGTATATTTATCACCAGAGTGTTGGAGATATAGTGGTAGGGTGAACCAAAGGCAATTCATGACTAAAGTACAAGTATTTCTAAACATGCAGTGTTTACAGATTCCATAAATGAGTAGATCTCTTCAGAAAATCATTAAGATCTCACAGCATTTAACAGTTAAAGAATTAAATGTTGGCACAGTCTTTACATATTAATTTGGCCATCTAGTCACTTAAGTGATATAGTATATCTACACTCTTAATGGGAGGTGAAGAAGATCAATAGTGCAAAAAAGTGCATTTAAAGATGCACTCTAACCAAATGCATTATCAATAAGACAATCTGACCATTTTTCAAATTCATCAGCACCATACACACTACCAAAAATTTTCTTAATTTTAAAATTTTCTCTGTGCATACCATATATCATGTAAATATTGTTACAAGAATCAAAGAATGTGGGGGCAGCTAGATGGCACAGTGGATAGAGCACCAGCTCTGAAGTCATTCCTGAGTTCAAATCTGGTCTCAGACACATAACACTTCCTAGCAGTGTGACCCTGGGGCAAGTCACTTAACCCCAATTGCCTCAGCAAAATAGCAAAAAACAAACAAACAAACAAAAAAACCCAAAACAAAAAACCAACAACCAAAAATCCCAGAATCGGAAGAATGTGATAGTGAATTCTTCTGAACACTCCCATTTCTTACAAAAAAAGTTAATCAGAAAAAAAACCCATTATGAAAATCCCATAACCAAATAGTTTTCTAACAAGAGTTGCTTATCAACCAAACCTTAAATCCAGTCACTTCAATCCTAGATCAAATAGATTCAGCCCTAAAACCAGGATATCTTACTGTGGGAGTCAACAGCATTAAAACTGTCAATGGTTATAGACATTAGTCTAGGCATAGCAAACAGTTTTAGATATTTGTTATGCATGGATTAAATAGCCACAGGAAAATTCTTAAGTCTTAATTAGAGTCTCTTAAGACTTCTTTTTGGTAAAGTAAATCTTCCTTATAGAACTTGCAGAAAAATGCAGTGATGTGAGAAATGTAAAATGGAGAGAATTTTAAAATACCGGAAGTAATTCATAGGTATCATGTCATTTGCAAAAAGGTGCTATCTGGAGTTCTAAGGTAAATGATTAATTTGGACTCTAATAAACAAACCTGCTATTTATACTTCCCTATCAGGAGGATACATCTATTTGTATCTATACACATAGATATACACGGTCAGTAAGACATTAATGTTATGCCTTTTAGCAACTCATTTAAGTGATTGGGATAAAATTCTCCCTAGGCCGTTCGTCTACCTTGAGATAGTCCTATCACACAAGAAATTATCATCAATACAAAAAGAGCTTTTAGCACCATTTTCCTACAAGTAATAATAAGGAAAGCAAAAGTCCCTTTTTCCATATGGTCACTCACCTATTAACTAGTGATACTTAGGTATATGACATTAAAGAAACAAAAATTGTGTTGTGTCTATACTCCCTTTCCCCTAGATACAAAAGAAAAAGGTTTTACCGTTATATCTCTTTGCCTCATAGATTTATTACCAAGATTTCATATTAGCAAAAAACAAATTTTTTTAAAAGGATAAAGCTTTTCCTCTATTTCATTGTTATTTTTCCTCATTTATAAGATCACAGGGGACCAAACCACAAGTTTGATTTTCTTCCTCAGTATTGCATAGGATAAAAATGTGGCTTATTGTATCCTTATATACACCAGCCCTTGACATGACTCCCTAACTTTTAGTTGAGAGGCAACATGGTGTGGAAAAAACACTGAATGTGGAGTAGAGACCCAAGTTCAAATCCTGGCTCTAACACTATGACTACGGCAAAATTGCAAACTCTTGAGCCTTAGTTAGCTTACTACTTAGTTAGCTTATCTACAAAGTAGGGATAATAGCTGCACTACTTACCTCACAGAACTGTAGTGAGGAAAGCACTTTGTAAATCATAAAATACTATACAAATATGACTTTTATCATTACTGACAATTAAAAAAAATCATGTTGGTGGGAAATAAAGATCAAATAAAATAAAGTTGAACTAGAGGCAGAGTGATGTAAAAGAGTGCCAGTCTTGACATTAGGTAGAGTTGGGTTCAAATTCTGTCTCTAACAGGTCAAGTCACTTAATTTCTCAGTGTCCCAGACAATTTTCCAAGATTGTAAATTGTGTAACAGCTGCCCATCTGTAATGGTAGAGGAAGTTTCATACACCAATCACAGGCGCAGACCAAAAAAAAAAAAATATATATATATATATACATATACACATACATATACATATATATATATATGTAATAAATTCCAGTAAGGTACAAAAATATGTATGTATAACAAAATACATCCTAAAACACAAAGTAAGGCTAAAATATGTTAATCTCCACATAATAATTTAGTCTTTATTAGACTTCTTTAGGGGTAGTTTTTTCCATTCAGAAACCGGAGATTATCTTTCCCATTGTTTTTTCCACTCCCTCAGGTTAATTTTGGACAAAAACTTAATTTTTAGACGTTGACATCAAATTATCATTTATATACCGTAATTTAAATGTACATAAACTATCCAAAATTTTATCTTGCAAGGTACATAACTTTTGAAGGTTAAGTTAAAATGACATTTAAGACATAACTCTTTGAACTAAAAACATTCTACATGTTTACCTTCAAAAGATAATTAATCATTTATTTTTATTGTTTGGGAAACTTTCTTGGCATGTTTAATACAAAAAAATTATGCAAATAATATTATTATATCTGATGTTTTAAGGTAATTGGGTGCCACCCAGTGTTCAATTTCTGCAACTACTAATCTTACAAATTCAAAATTGTATTTTACAACACCTGCATTTTTGAAATGCTTTTTTTAGATTTGACTTTTTTTATGGTGGCAACAGATGAGATTACTGAGAAAATGTGTGTAATATCAAAATCAGTATAAAAATAGCCATAAGCTATTAATATGAAAAAAGACCCATGCATTATGACTTTAAATGCAGATTTCTGCCTCCCTTAAATTTTATCAAAAACTCAAAGTTATAGGCTACTGGAACATACAGAAAGACTCTGTACAGTGAAAAGACAAATTCAAACTAGGGATTTAATTATAATCCATGATAATCATCGGGCAAACAATTTATTCAAAACATCAATTTACTGGAAGTGAGTGGTCAAAATAGGAAAGGCAGTAATGCATTTAAAAAAAAACAACCCCCCCCCAAAAGAAAGAAAACAAAACAAAACAAAAAAAACACCCCAAAAAACAAAAAACAACCAAATGGATGTGTTATGGTTCTTAACCCAAACGTTGAAGATCTAATTCACCAAAGAGACAAAATGGGCTTAACATTTCGCTTAAGGTAATTCAGCATTATCAGTTTTTAAAGAAATATAAATATTTTAAAACAAACATCGAAAATAAATCAGTCTGATTTAACAAGCTGCACTCATGCTAATGAACTTTCATTCTTCTTAACAGGATGGGACTTGGCCAAAAATCCAAATGAAATTATCAAAGTTGAACAATCCTCAGAAAAATCGGAATGTAAATGTTGAGTTCGATTTAGATCTGTAAAATAAAGAGAATAAAACAAGATTTCATTTTTAATAAAACCATGAATATTATCTTCTAACATAAAATACATTATTTGACATTTAACAATTTGCTGGAATATAAAACCATGTCTAACAAAAATTTTATAAGTCCCTGATGCTTTAAAAATAAACATTTTATTATATTATATAACATATAACAATACATATAACAAAATATTATAATATCTATGTATCTATGTGTATACACATACATACATACATACATACATACATACATACATACATACATACATAC
>JAJPUD010000265.1:414307-426676 GCA_023553655.1 Myrmecobius fasciatus | reverse complement strand
TACATACATACATACATACATACATACATACATACATACATACATACGACCCAGATCAGCTCTAACAAGAGTTCTCTTACTTGGACCCAATTTTGAGGTCAATGAACAACAAAGATTAGGTAGACTCTAATGTTTTATTACTGTGTATTTTCCTATTAAATTATAAGTTTAAATGGGATATTTAATAAAGCATTTATTCAATGGACTTACAAGATAATAGCATTCTAAAGAGAACAATACATTTTCTCCAACAGCCCAAATCCTTAGTCATTTCTCATCATTGTTCCCCTCTGTCCCCCTTATCATCTGCCTAATGTTTCTAGAAAAACTTGAAATAAAATGTGTAAGTACTAGACTTATTTTGCATACTTAGCTATTTAAACATAAGCACAATCTCTGGCACATATAATTTTGTTTAATGACTTGTAAGAAATGGAAATAGTCTTTATGCATTGAAGGTTCTTTTTTAATGTGAAGGCAGAAAGATATGTCTTCCTTTATTTCCCTTATTTCTGGCCAAGGTGGGGGGGCGGGAGAGGAGGGAGAGACCCAAACTAAAGAGAAATCCTTGGTTCTTTGATACCTTTCTCTATACTTTTTATCAGAGTAAAATATCTCACTCATGGCATCAAAAATCATTTTTATTTGGACAATTCATAAATGTTGCACCTGTTTCCTCTCTATGTGCACCTCAACTTCAAACAAGATATAAACCAAATAATGGTTTCCAGATCATCATAATCCTGCAAACCAGTCCCTTTTTCCTAAGGTTCTTCTCAATTTCCCTAAATGTAATTAATTACCAAGTCTTTTCTATTTTCTCTTTACTTAATTTCTCTCACATTCTTGCTAACTTTAAAAAACAAAAAAAAATGCAAAACACAAATCCAAACTCATCACTAGGTTAACAAAAAATAATGAACTTCTTAGTCACAGCCACTCTCAGAGAACCACTACTAAAATGTTAGCATGTTTGTGATGTATGACAGTATGGGATGGTATGAGAAAGCCCTCACTGATGAACTCACAAGATTCAAGTACCTAAAACCATCTTTTTCTGTCTATTTCATTTGCTACTACCCTAAAAGCAGATTATTTTAATTTTATTTATAATTTATAACATTAATAAATAATAATTTACTATCTGGGATTCCTAACCATAGCCTTTCCCAGTTCATCCTAAAATTGATGCCACATTTAATCTTCCCAATATATTGATTTGTATGCCACTTCCTGCTGAAAAATCTTTAATCATATCCTGCTGTTCATAGTTATAAGTCAAACCTTTTAGCGTGACCTTCAAGTCCAATAACAATCTATTTTCTACTTATTTTTCCAAAACTATTACTATTCCCCCAAAACAACTTTCCAATCCAGTCAAATCAATCTCCCCACTCAAACACACAGCAAGGCTATTTCTGCCTTCATATTTTGGCCCATCCTTATAGTAAAATTATACTTCTTAATCTCCTTTTAATCTAAAATTCTATTCCTTTAAGGTCAAATTAACAACTTCAATAAAAATTTTCCCCCAACTTTCTAGTTCTCACAGGAAACAAACTTATCAATTTTTCCTTCCAAAAAAGAGAAAGCCTGCTCACTAATAAAATTCAACCAGTTATCAGCATTAGTACATTTTAAGAGAACATACAAATATACAATAGAATATAAGTGCAGTATTTATATGAAAATTATCAAATATATATTAAATGTTTATGTTTAAAAAGAAGTTCTTTGCTAAGATCACTTTACATAGATAAAACATCCTACTGAAATTGTACTTTTGTATTCCTCCAGCAGTATTTTAAAATAATATTATAGGTATATATTTTTAAAATCTTGGAACATATTCAGATGAAACAATATAAAGATTAAGAGTTTCTTTTTTAGAAATCATTTGAACACATACATCATCAATGTCTTCATCATCATCCCCGATATCATCAAACTGGATTTCATCATCATCTCCTGGACCAAATGTGTCTGTTTCATTGATTTTGGCTATTGGGGGGGAAAAAAATTGAATGTTAACAGTGAATTTCCTCATGTTTGTTGCTCAGGTTAGACACTAATTACTCTAGAAGAAAATTGTTTAAATGTCTTACTCTGTTCATTCCTCAAATTAATTTTTAACAACATTGTCCTAAAGGTCAAAGACATCATATGGGAATATAAGTCCCACAAGTAATTACTTGGTAGTATTATAGGAAATCATTGCTTCTGTTTTGCAATTATCCATCAGTATGTGCAGTAGAGTGTTAAATTCCATAGGTAAATTATACTTAAGTAAATTCCATTGGTAATAATAAAATGTAAAAATGACAATTCTTTTGATTTATTTTGTACCTAAATGATAGCAAAAACAAGTAACTTAGAGGAATCATTTATAGGTACTGTTTTCTTACCATGCTCTGGAAGTTCCCCATATGCCTTTAAACTTCTTGCTTCATCTGCATTGTATTTTAGTATAACATCGGCTTTGTTATCCTTTAAAATGTACACAAAACACACTCAAAATTGGTTAAATTGAAATAATCACCAATAGTTTTATAAATGATTTTCATCCTAAATTTTGAATGAGTAAGACTAATGGTAAATTCAATGCCATCATTCCAGAATGTGCCATTTCACCCTCTCCCCCCAACTTCTACATATTTCTAAATATATTTACCAAAGAAGCCAGAAGGTTCTAATGTATACAGCTTGAGAAATTATTAGCAATCCTAATATGGTTCCAGATCATAGGAAAAATATTTCCCTTTTCTTAGAGAAGTAAGGATCATGGCTACAGAATGTTCTACAGATTGTGTCAACTGGAATAGACTATATATTACATTGGAAATGACAAGTATTTTTTAAAAAAGCTTCAAGTTCAAAAGGACTTGACATGAAATTTACTTCACAATACAATATAATTGCGTATATGATGTCTTCAAGCTATTGAAAACAGGAATTTTAAAAATATCATTCCTGACCAATTTTAATCGACTCCCCATGTGTTTAATTTTATTTTTTTTGTTTATATGTATACTGAACAAGTTTATATATGCATTTGTTTCCTTCTAAGGTTACTGAGAATAGATTGCTTCTGTCTTTGTATTCTGAAATCTTAGATTAGCTAAATGCCCAGCAAACAGAACTTACATGCTTGATAAATATACTTCTAAAAAAAGTGACTTCAATTGAAAAATACAATTGGTCCAATAAAAGAAGTTTTTATATAACTGTAGAATTTTAATTATCTGTTTTCAGAAAGTAATTCAACCTACAAATTGATTAAACTGATGAAGTGAGTTCCAAAAGGAAGAAGAATGAAGGAAAATCCTCAAGACTGGAAAGATAAAGGCTAGGGCAATAAGACAAAATCTTATCATAACAGGAAAGTCTTGGCTAAGATGAACATGTGTTTATTTATATTATTTGAAGATGTTATGAGAGTGAGTTAAGAGGAGTTTTATAAGGCAAGAAAAGTAGTACTTTAGTTAACACAAAGAGAAAAATATATCACAAGGTCTCTGTCAGAGAGAATTTCTAGATCATTCATCTGATTAAGAAGATATCTCAAGATGTTAGTTTCTCCTAAAAGCTATTATCAAATATGTTAGCCAATAAGTGAAATAACAGTAAATATTCACCTGGTAGTCTCGGAGACCAACCAATATAATGTCCGATGTATTTATCCAAACCTACAAAAAGGGTAAAAGAGTTTATTGTATCCACAAACTCTAAATTTCAGACAATAAAAGGACCAAAATCAAGCTTAAATATGGAAATGTCCCACCAAATTATGTCTACATAACACTTAAGTACAAAGGTCTGCAATAAATCCAAAAGATAATATCTACTCAATTCAAATATTCTTATCGTCCTGATAAACACACAGGATGGAAGTAAAGCTACAACAGCGTCCTCAGACAAAGATTAGATTACCAGCTCTGCAAGGTGCTTAAATACTTTTGATGGAGAAATTGAATGAAAATTTTAAAATTATTATCATCTCTGTTTTTATGGGTCACCCTCCCATAATGTAAAAAACGTATTGTTTCACAATACAGGAAAACTGGGATGAAGATTCCAGAATATTCTTCACACTTTTAAACACAGACTATTCCCAGGAATAGTAAAAAAAATTTTCTATGTAAGAAAAGAAGAAATACAAAATAAGTTCATTACTGTAAACAAATTTTTCCTGTCCATCAAATATACTCAATTTTTTTTTTTGGGGGGGCCACCATAGTTAGGAAAAACACTAGGAATGGCAAAGATACTAGTTATTATTAAACAGAAAAGTTCTGAGAAGAAAGGAACTATGTAAATGAAAAAAAAAAACACCAATGTTTAGTTAACATATTTCCCAATAATATGGAAAAAAACCCCAGCTACTTAAAATGTTAAAAAATTAGTTTATGCCTAAATGGTTATAAAACAGTACCTACCCTTTGATCCAGCAGTGTCTCTATCTAAAGAGATCATAAAGAAGGGAAAAGGACCCAACATGTGCAAAAATGTTGGTGGCAACTACAAAAATTTTAGTGGCAAGAAACTGGAAACTGACTGGATGCCCATCAGTTGGGGAATATTATTGTTCTATAAGAAATGATAAGCAGCCTGATTTCAGAAAAGCCTGAAGACTTACTTGAACTGAAGCGAAGTGAAGTGAGTAAAACCAAGAGAACATTGTATACAGTAACAAGATTATGTGATGATTAACTGTGATGGACTTGTTCTTTTCAACAATGAGATGATTCAAGACAATTCTGAAAAGATTTGTGATGCAAAGTGCTATCCACATCCAGAGAGAGAGAACTATGGGGACTAAATGTGGATCATAAGCATAATATTTTCACACACACCTCCCTTTTCTTCCTTTCCCATCTTTTTTTTTTTTCCCTTTTGATCTGATTTTTTTGGTGTGAAGCATATGTTTAGAAGAAATGCACATGTTTAATCTATATCAGAGCACTTGCTATCTTGGGGAGGAAGAGAGGGAGAAAAATTTGGAATGCAAGGTTTTTGCAAAGGTGAACTGTAGAAAACTATTTTTGCATGTATTTGGAAAAATAAAATACTAATACCCATCCACCCCCACACCACTTTGTAGTTAACAGATGTCAATGATCTTCTTTGAACAAAGGTAAACTAATCTTCAAGGATTAAGGTGGTATAATGGTAGAGTTCAGAAGGGCCTGAAGTCACTGAAGACCAGAGTTCCAATTTTACTCCTCAGCCATTGACTAGCTCATTGGCCCTAGTAATATAACCTTTGTTTCAATTTCTTCATCTAAAATGGAGTAGTAACAAAACTTATCTTACAAGATTGTCGTAAACCAAATCAAATATGCTAAAATGTTTAGCTCAGAGACTGACATATAGTAGGTATTTAACAAATGCTCATTCTATTCCCTATCAGACAATTATACTGTACATGACTGAACCCAAACTTGAGACTAGCCAGAGCTTGTGCCAGACTGGACAATTCTTTTGCTGAGGGTAGTGGTGTTGCAAACCTTTGATTTTATTAGATTAGGGAATTCCCAGATGTGCAACCTCTCTTCAACTTAAAAATCTCAAGAGAGCTTTATACAAAGTATAGACTTTTAAGAAAGCTGGGTCACTTCTATGTCAAGTTCTAATGCGGAAAATATCTTCTTTTCGAGGTTTCCCTGCTGACAGTAGGTCTACTACCAACACTTGGTGACACCATACCCTACTTTTAGGTTCAGTTCTTTTGAACATTATATACTTCTTGAACTTAAATACAATAAATCGTGATATACTATTTCTACTGCAACTTTGATTGTAGAGGGAAAATAGAGATGAGAACTATAAAATTTCTACCTTAGAAATTGGTCTGCTTACAATTTTAGAAATGCTCCTTTTAAAATTATATAAATTAAATCAGATTAAATTTTCAAATAATATATGCTACATAGTGAAATGTTATAGTATTATATTTACATAACTACCACAAGATAGGGGAAGTCTTTTTAAGTCTGTTTAAGGATTCAAAGAAAACATAGCAGTGCTTGTAGGGTCTTAATACCTGCAACTAGACAAGTCTTTAAGAGGTCATCTTATTCAACATTCTCATTTTACAGCTCATTTCCAGAAAGTACAATGATCTGAGCAAGGTCGTAAGTCCCTACTCCAAATCCAATGCTTTTTATTTTTATTATTTTTTGCTTTTTGCTGAGGCAATTGAGTGACTTGCCTAGGGTCACACAACTAGGGAATGTTAAGTGTCTGAGATCACATTTAAATTAAGGCCTTCCTGACTTCAGGGCTGGTGCTCTATCCACTGCGCCACCTACTTGCCCCCCAATTAGAATTTTTAAAAGCTAATTATTCCTATGTTGATAGCTTTACCTGACATTTTCTTAATTGATTACTGGTACTTGGGGATATAAAACACTAAAACAGTGCTTTCTGAGTCTAAGCAAAGTGGTTCGCCATACTTGTGTAGTTTGGACCAGGGACTTGCTGGTCGATAACTATTCTGGAGAACAGAATAGGCAACACACACTGTGCACACCAAAAAAATTGAAAAAGGAAAAAGCCCACATATGCATAAATATTTATAATAGCTGTTTTAGTGGAGACAAAGAACCAAGAGGGATCCCTATCAATCAATTGGGCAAAGGCTGAAAAAAGTGTGGCACATGATTGAGATGGAATATTTTTTATTATTTAGCTAGAAGAAATAATGGATGAAAATTCATTAAAACCTGGAAGACTTGTACAAAATGGTAGGAAGTGAACAGAATCAGGAGCATATTGTACATAATAATAGCAATACTGTGATGATGATTTTTTGGGGGTGGGGGGGAGGGAGAGGTGGCGGCGGCAGCAGCAAGGCTATTGGGGTTAAGTGACTTGTTAAGTGTCTGAGGCAAGATTTTAATTCAGGTCTTCTTGACTTCAGGACTGGTCAGTGCTCTAGCTGCCTCCATATTATAATGATGATCAACTACAAAAGATTCAGTTACTTTGATCACTAATAATGACTCACAATAATTCCAAAGGATACATGATGAAAAATGCTCTCCAACTCCAGAGAGAAGGGAAGTCTGAAGCACAGAGTGAAGCATATTTTTTCTTTATTTTTCATGGCACACCCCCCTCTTCCCTCCCTAAAGTGGCTAATAGGATAATGTTTTGTGTGATTTAAAATGTGTAATAGCTTCAGTTCTTGCCTTTTCAATGGATGGAGGAGTAGAAGTGAGGGAATTTGTAAGGGGGGGAAGGGGGGGAGAGGAAAGAGAAATCATACTGGTGCTAAGTGACCAGAATTTAAATCTTGGTTCTCTAATTCCCAATATTATGCTGCAGGGTTTTTAAGGAAATCTGGAAGCTTTCAGTAATGAATATCCCTACAGGAGCTCCAATACAGAACTACTTTTACCTGCAGTTAAAACTATATAATTAGTTATATCGTAAAACAAATATCCAATGCATTCCTTTCCCCATATATACCTTTTTTCTTAATTTCCCTCTGATGTGACATAACCTCTTCACACCATCAAAACACATTGCTTCTAATCGTCCATTTCCCAACATTTTGATCACCTGGGCATATTCTGAAAACAAAGAGTATGGGGGAGGGGAGAAGGGGAACATATATTAAAAGAAAGTTCAAAAATTTTTCATTAAAAGTGCATCACTGTTACTAAGGTTTATGTTAAAAAGATTTTTGTTTGTGGATGATTATTATATACTCACAATGCAGAAGGTACTACTTGAAGAACAAATTAATGCATTTATGACATTTTACCCAGGACTTCAAAACAGCTACAAAGAATTAATTTGTTTCATAAAACTTTCAATATATGTAATTTTCTTTTCGAGATTAGTTATACCTATCTTACTCAGGGTGAAAGTATAGGGGCTGTCTTATAAGCCTGATTCCACTACTGATCTGTATTATTCTGACATGCTCTGTTTCCAACTGGACCTCTTGTTGGCTAAGCAACCTGGTCGCTTGCCATACTGATGATGGATTTAGTGTGCACATCCAATTGGGTTCACATCATTGTAACCCATTTCTCTTGAGCTCAAGATATCTGCTAGTCTCTGTCTCCCCGGGACAAGGATTACAGCCATGTGCTGTTATGGCTGGCCACATAATTTTTAAAGAACATGATAATTAAAAGATTCTGTTTTGAAAATGACACAGTAATTTTAAAATTATTTTAATCCGTACACTAAACCATGTTCATAGAATAACTGAATAATTCTACTTTGTTAAATCTCATTGGAGTTTCCATGTATACTTGAAAATTATAAAATTGGAATTTTGCAAAAAATACTTACAATTCAGACTTTTCACTAAATTGGGTTTCTCCCCCAACTGATCCAAACAATAAGGTTTATTAAATTTTCCATCACAAAGGGAAATTTATCAAGTTACTTTTCAAATACCTAACTATTATTCCAATTTATTATATATTGCTTTTCCTTTAAATAAAAGCTATACCTCTAACCACAGGCAAACTTGAGAAGTTTCATGGAACTATGTATGTAAATATATGCATGTACGCACACATATGCATGTTTTTATACACACATACACACTTAAAAAAAAAAAAAAAACAAAAAAAACCCAAAAAACAAATGGAGGAAATTTTAGGAATTATGTAGTACAGGTATCAAAACATGCAGTCTGCAAGGCACTTAGCTAGATGCAGATTTAAATGTAATTGGGAAATATTTAACAGTAAAACAAAAACCAATAAAAAAATGTTACTTTGTAGTTTTCTAAGTCAAAAAGGGGGACAGGATTCCTATGTTTAGTGGCCCCATTTCTATTTGAATTTGACATTGATTTTAGCCCACAGCACTTTCTAAGGCAAAGGAAACCATGTTTAACAGATATCCTCTACCAATTGCTAAACACAATCTATGTGTCAGAAACTTGTTAACTTTGTAAGTTAGAATAGTAGTATATTTACCCTGTCCGTCTTCCTTGAAGACCAACTCTCTTTTTTCAGATTCATTTTCATTCTTTCCTCTGCGCCGATTTTTACCTCCCTTACCTAAGGATTAAAAAGAAACTAAAAATATTTGTATACACATATAAAAAGTAGTAACCATAGCTAAAAATAAATGTAAATCTTAAAAAACCAAAACCAACATTATTTCAGGCACATCTTTAATTTTCTTCATGTCCTAGATGGAGGTCATGAATACAGGTGGCTTCTAAAACAGGCAATGGGACTTCTGGTTAATATGAAGAGGTAAAAAATTATAGAGCAATTCACTTCTCCCAATATATACTCTAGTAAAAATCTAACAAAGGAAGCCCTAGATCTTCAAAATCAGGAAGCAACCTTGGACAATCTGTGGGAGCTTAAAATCTAATTGCTCTAAGCCTATTATTTAACAATCAGGAGTTGTAAAAGCAAGAGCAGGAACCCAGGAAGTAAGATTAAAAGCAAGGAGATCTTATATATCTCATTCAAGAATACAGGAAGAAGTAAAGCCTGGCTTTAGCACAAAGTCACAAATCAGGAAGTGAAGACAGATGATATGAGTAAAAAGTAGATTCTGAGCACGGTGAATAAATATGGATTGAGAAATGTTTATGAGAGTAATCCAGAACAGACTAACTGCAATGCAAGCAAAGCCTGAGAAGGGCTTGGTGACAAGGACAAGAATATGAGAAGAAATGAAGTAAGAGATTAAAAAAGCAAAATGATTCCATTAGAGAAAAAGAAATATCAGAGTAAAACATTAAAAAACAAACAATATTTTATTCAAGAAATCATTAAGGAAACCTACCTAGAAATCAAAGTAAAAATAGAAAAGAATCTATCAGGAATCAGGAATCAGAAAAGCCAAAATTCCAGAGCGTCCAAGTTCAAAAACAAACAAAAAAACCCTAGTGAAAGTAGACAAAGTTCAGTTATCAAGAAATTACAGTTAGGAACATATAACACTAAGAAACAATCATTATAAAGGAGAATCTTGGAATATGATATTCTATGAAGAAAAAAG
Source organism: Myrmecobius fasciatus (assembly GCA_023553655.1). Lineage (NCBI taxonomy): Eukaryota > Metazoa > Chordata > Mammalia > Dasyuromorphia > Myrmecobiidae > Myrmecobius > Myrmecobius fasciatus. The sequence goes on along the minus strand of JAJPUD010000265.1, from coordinate 416,683 downwards.
ATGAAGGCTTATAATTCATCCTGAAAGAGTATTGAGAATAATTCTAAAGGAAAAATTTGGATCTTGAATAGAATGGATTTCTAAGTGATCCTGATGAAAAAAATTAAAGATTTCTACAACTACTAATGGCTAGCACATTTATATATAGTGATTGAAAGTTTCCAAAAATAAGCTTTATGATTCTTCTTTTATCCTTACAACAATGTTGTGAAGCAGGTATAATCCCTACTTGACAGATGAAGAAACTGAGATAAATTAGATTAAGTTATATGCTCACTTTTTTACATATCAAGTTAAATATTAGAACAGATTAACTTGACTCTCCTTGACTCCGTCAGGCTAGTCTGCCCACTGTACCATTCTAGCTGCCTTTCTCAGAAATAAAAAATAAAAATTAACATATTAGATTAACTAGAAGGGACTAAACCAAGATGTTTTTAATCTTTCTTTCTTTCTTTTTTAAATGTTATGGACTTCCTTTGGTAATCTGGTGAAGCCTACTCATTCCTTTTTCAGATACTTTTTAAATGATCAAAAATACTGTATTTCAGTTAGAAGTTGGTAAACATAAGTAACTGTTCTTCCTTCATAGATCACAGAACCTTTGAAACCTACCCATATCCCTTGGGGGTCTGTAAATATTTTTGTACAGCAGGCCTTTTACTCTAGAGTAAATTGGAATAATACTTCTAATAGTCAAAGGGTCAAGAGGCACTTACAGTTTAGTGATTTTGGACAAAACTTCTCCCACAAACAATCGATGAGTGTATTCATCCTCTTACCATCCCCTCCAACAAATGTCAATTCCCCTTTTGGACATCCTATTCAATCTGATGGATGTGAAACATAACCTCAGAACTGTTTTAATTTGTATTTCTTTTAATATGAGTGACTAAACAATTTTTCATGTGGTCGATAAGAGTACATTTAGAACTGTCTATTCATAATCCTTTGTCTATTGAAGAATGGCTCTTATATACAATTGTCTACCCTATCTATCTTGGCTATCAGACCTTTATTTGAAATTTATTGCCAAGATCTTCCTCCAGTTAACTGTTTCACTTATAATCTTTATTAATCAATTATGCTATAAGTACTTGCTATTTCTAGGTTCTATGCTGGGTATTAGGAATACAAAAATAAAAATGAGTCTTTCCCCTCAAGCTTACTTTCTATTGCAATAATACATACAACATGAATACTGTAAAATTTATGCAAAGTAATTATTTGGCAATGGCTGTAGTTTCATAGGACTTTTGCACTTTAGAAAAGGCCAGCTATTTCAATGATATCTATTCCAAACAGCTGACAAATGAAATGGTAGTTCACAGTTTTAATTCAGAGTCTAGTATTTTCACAACTTAAATGCAAACTACTTCACTCTCCCTGTCCCTCAGGTCTGCAACCTAAGAATCATTCTCAGCTCCTTACTACCAACTACCTCATAGTTGCCAAGGTTTGCCAATTTCAGGTCTGTAAAATATCTTGTATACCACGTCTCCCTTTACTTTGATACTCTCACTATAGTGCAGGCCCTCATCAACAACAATAGCTGCTGGTGGGTCTGCCTACCTCAATTAACTCTTCTGTCCAAGTTCCCTCTCTTTGCCTCCACTTAGCTGCCAAAACTATTTTCCTAGGGAAGGCCTCATCATGCCACCCTTGCCTTCCCTTCTCCCCTTTACTCAACCTCCAGTGACTTCTAATTGTTTCCAAGACTAAATACAAATTGCTATTTGGCATTCAAAGCCCTCCATGACAGAGTCCCTCCTACCTTTCCAGTATTCTTACAATTTTCTTCCCAAGACATACTCTTAGATCCAGTGACAGTGACCTCCTGGTAGTTCTCTGGGCAAAACACTTCTCTCTCAGCTGCAGGTATTCTCTTTGGATGTTCCCCATTCCTGGAAGGTTCTCCCCCCTCAGCTCTTACTAACAACCTCCCTTGCTTCTCTCCAAGTCCAAACTAAAATCTCAAGTTTTATGGGATGCTTTTCCCAACACAACTAAGTTATAGTGTCTTTTTACTATTAATTACTTCCTACTTAGACGGCTTATTTTGTTTATCTTTGTTTGCAAGTGGGCTCCCCCATTAGAATATAAGCTCTACAGAGGGCAGGAACTTTGTTTTTTAGTTTATTTGTTTTTTGCCTCTTTCTGAATCTCCCTAGCAATGAGCATAGTACATAATAATAGAGCTTAACAAATATTCATTGATTTCTGCTCTGTTCTTTGGATAACTTGAAAAAACATCACTTGGCATCATCCTTAGATACTGTTTTGAACTTTATTCCTTTAAAGCATTATGAAACATTCCATATTTACTTTGTATATGACCAGGATCAAAGTTTTTTTTTCAGAGAATCCTTTTTAATG